>PVHP010006023.1:0-62367 GCA_004024765.1 Zapus hudsonius
AAGGCCTGTTGCCTTATTCCACCCTGTACTCAGGCTGCGTGGTGAATCAGAATGCTAGGGAACTTGCTCAGTGATCCAGCCAAATGCCAGGCTAGAGTTGGCTACTGTGTGACACCCCCCTGTCACCCAGCAAACAGCTGGATTTCCCCAGAGCCTGTGTTTGCTTAAGCTAAGTTGCATGGGAATACCCCTTTCAGAACACTAAGGTACCATTTAATGAACCAATCCATTCGTGCCGTTTAATAACTCACGATCTGAGTGTAAGTGGTACTTAATTACTGACTCTTTGAGTCACTGGGGAACCATTTAGTAATTACTACTTCATTGTCATTTAATAAATTTCTTTCTTGTACATTAAAGAGCACTGAGCAGTAATTCACTGTCTGTTCCCCAGTGGCAGAAATAGAGATACTCATGTGAGACCAGAAGGCCAATTCCTCGCTGGAAGGGAAAGGTGCAGTAATATCCCTTGGATTAGGAAGGAGGTCCCAGACTTTTGGATTTCATAGAACAGTTTTTAAAATGTCTAGGGACTGATATAGGGCTATTGATTTTTTGATGTCGCCAAGTTTTATTACCTTCAAGAAATCCAATTCAGGAACACATTGCCTGGGGCCTAATGGACACTTAGCAAGTATCACTTCAGTTGACTAGAGCTGTACATTTTAGCTTTGAATGTTTGCTGGTAATGTCCGTTTAACTTTTTTTTAAAAAAAATCATTTCATCAGACTTCACCAAAGATGTGAGTTTTGTAAAGTGTGTCATTGAGCGTGGCTACTGGAGAAATTTAACTTTCTCTGGAAATTAGGAGAGTTAAGTGGCATAGCTGAAAATTTTGGACTGAATGACTAGATTGGAATTTTCTTTTCTGCTGAAACTATGGAGAGATGGTTCATCTATGGATTATATTGAATTCTGAGTTTAATCTGTAGGTTGTTATGTTTGTTCTTGAGTTAAATTTTGTGACAGATGAAAGAGAAAGTAGGTTAGTAATAAGGACTAATTTAAATTTGGTACTTTAAAGTTAAAACATCACAGAATTGTGTGTGTGTGTGTGTGTGTGTGTGTGTGTGTGTGTGTGTGTGTGTGTGTGATAGCCATTTTGGAAGCCACATTATATTTTTAAAGTGAACTTCTGATTCAGGGGATAACATAGTCTTGGGGATGATAACATAAATGACCTACATATCCTAAAACCCAAGTGTGTATTTTGAAGGATGATAGAATGAGTAGTTGGCAGCCTATAGCCCTAGAGACATACCCCTGGGGTAGCCAAGGTTCCTGTCCTCTGTTTCCCCAGGCTCAAGTCTCTAGCTCTGAGCCTGTGCAGTAGTATGTCAGTGCCTGTCTTGCCTGACAACTTGGAAAACTATAGTAATTGCCTGGATGTCCTACAGAATGTTTATTTTAAGCACTCAAGGAAACTACAGTTAATTATAACATTTTTTCATTGGACTGCTCTTCCTTATAATATTAGAAATATAATTTACATCCTTACCAGGCTTCTGTATCTAGTTTTAGGAAGCCAGTAACTCATGTAAAGTCTACAGTGGGGCTGGAAAATGTTTTCTTAGGGAACAAATAAAAACCCCTCATCATATTTTCTGATAAAGCAGAAAGAATTTAAAAGATAAAATTTCAGGTACATTCTTTTGTACAGGTTAATTCAACATATTGTCAAACTACAAGACTATTAACACACTGTTGAGGCCTGAGGTTAAGTTTATTCTGTTAGGAAACTCACCACACCTCTAACTCTCATGGTTTAGTGTGGTTCTTTAAATAATCAGGATTTCAAGTTTGCGAAGGCAGGTCCTAGAATAAAACAAGAAAGGATTAAAGGAAGCTTCCTGTAAAGGGCTAATATAAAACTGTGTTCCTTGCTATCCCATAGACACTGGTGACTTTATTTTAAAGATTGCCTCATGAAGCTACAGAACAACAGGCATTTAACAACATAAATTAAATTACCTGAACTTTTCAGCATGTGCATGTGATGTCATGAGTTTCTCTGATCACATAAAAATCCATTATTGGTCTCTTGACTTTCATATAGTGTGTTTTCCTTTAGGAGTTTTACAACTTAACAACAGTGGGCTGTGGCAGAGAACGAATTCCCTTCTCAGCTTCTGCCATCGGTTTTTATTGTATCTCTGGGACTGTTTCATGGTGTTCGGTGGTGGGTGCATCCTGACGGGTTTGGAATATTTACCATCATTGCAGTCTTTTACCCCGTATGTTCACACTAACTACATTCTGCTCATCTGGAAAAGCCCATGGTGTGTTTCATCATTTTGTGTGTCTTGGTGTGCTTAACTGACCCCATAATAGGGCATCTGAACACCTTCCAATTGGAGACTGGCATGAATAACACCACTGCAAACATCTGTAAGGCAGTTGCTTTTCCCCCTCTCTTGGGATCTCCGCAGGGCTCTATTTCTCTCTCCATAGGGGAAACTGGTAAAGGATACAGGACTCTTCCGAAGCTCTGGTTCCATGTGGCCACTTTAAGAGCCCTCTGAGGAGGTACAATGAGGAAGAACAAACAGCCGAAAGGAAAAGAGCTTTTCTGTATGTTGACGCCTTTTGACTGGTGAGAAAACAGTAGATTTCAGTCTGTAAATGAAGACTTTGCTTGCTGTGTGCTTGCAGTTCAGGGTCATGGCTAAGAGCAGAGGCTGGGGAGTTCAGATCAGTTCTTTAACCCCCACCCCTCCTCAGTTTCCATCTTGGTAAAATGCACGTAATACCTCTGAGGGTGGTAGTGAGCTTTAAATGAGATGATGTGTTACAAAGCAGCTGATTCATTGGCACAGTGTCCAGCTCACTCCCATGAATGGGAACTGAGTAATTTGTCCTGGCTGGGTGCCCATAGCAGTAGGCCTCAGGGCTGGGCTTCAAGGTCATGGCCTCTTGGTGTGCTCACTGAATTCTGTGTCAGCATTCCTCTCTGCCCAGCACTAGGTCTGGGCTTTGGATGTGAATTCATACTGGTGGTGAAGGGTCTGTATGAGCCAGGCAGACTCCCCTTCAGAGAGGGGCTTTGCCTTTAAGAACAAGCAAAGACAGAATCTGGTGAGAATACCAACTAGGTCTGTGTAAACTTTATACCACACTTCCTCTGATCCCATGCTTTTTACTTGGTGAAAGCAAAGAGGAGGCCTGAGGTTCTTTCAGCCAGGTTACTTCCTCAGCTTGAGTCTATGTCTTTAGTAGAGATGATGGTCAAGAATATTTTGGGGACGTGGGTTTTGTAACTATTGCATCCTTTGCTTTTGTTTCATGTGAACAGAATTCTTCCTACCGTAGGACCAGGTAATCCTGGAAAAAACCAAAGAGAGCTTAATTATCTTCTTTTTCTCTTCCTTATTCCCATCATCATCCCCTTTAACCAAAGGTGCAACTTTTCATCAGTGATGTGTCATTCTCCGAGTATATGTGAGATATGCCTTCATCTTTTGGAAATCTTAGGGGAATGTCTTCCACGTGGTGCCATATTTCACAAGCTCTTGAGCGGTAGGGTGAAAAGTCTAAAGTTGTATGCATGTGTTTTTTCCACATTAATATATTTTAAGAAGTTTAAAAATTCAGCTTTAATGAAAGCTTCCCCATATCCCTTGTTTCCCGCCATGACGTTTATGATTGTTGAGCAATGTGTACCTGGGAATGTAGTAACTACAGCTAAGTGTCCATTGCTGGGTGATTTTAGGCTCGGAGGAAAATGAATTTCCCCTGAGAAGACCAACAGGCTCCAGTAAGCGTTCTCTGCCTCTTACTCCCCAAGTTCTCTGGCTTCCCTTTCTTCAGCCAGTTAGCAGTGGTCTGATGATACTCAACCAAATGGGGGATTTCGTGTGTTCAGCCCAGCCTCTCTGAATGTGGGAGAATGGGAAGGATGCCCCCTATTCCTCAACTCTCAAGTTCACTGCTTTGCTGCCTAGGCATGGTTGACCTCCTACTGGATTTGGTCCCTACTTACTTTCTTAAAGCACATTCGTTTTCTTGGAGGGATATGTCTAACTCCCAGGGACCCGTCAAGATTAACCCGCATGGTTAGAGAGCAGGGGAATTCTGTAAATGACCCATGCCGTGGCGTCATCTGCCCTGGGACCTGCCTTCTCATCTGTGGTGTTGTGAATATGGTGGAATCATGTCAAGTCTGGTACATCTCCATGCATCCCTGAACCCCTGAAGAAAGCACGAGATGCTGGTTTTGTCACCTTCCACTCTCAGAGAAGCCAAAGGAATGAGACATTCCATTTCTCCTTTCATCACCAGACCAAATGGTCAGAGTTGTTCTACTTAATTGTATTTTCACAGTTTTTCCTTTGGGGCTTCCCTGCCTGTTGTCACTTCATCTTTGAGACCCTTGTGCCCTCCTGGCCTGTGGGGTCATTCTGTCTCAGGGATGGAGCAAATGGCAAGCTTGCTGGTCAGGTATGTGACAGATTTAGAAGTGCCTCCTTTTACTTTCTAGTGTCTTTGGAGTTTCAGTTAATCTTTTGTTTTGGATGACTAATTTGAGTTCAGACATGGGCCAAAATAAAACATTGGCTTGGCCATCTGCTATGTATGTTCCATTGTAGCCAGAACACGGGCTTCAGTTACCAACCTCCTGCACAGGATTTCATTGTAATGAAATCTGTCTGGGAGGATAACTGTATTGTCTACAGTGTGTTCTTTAGTTACTTATCTCGAAGGAAGCCTTGGGATTTGAAGCTTGAGAAATTATCTCTTGACCCAGGTAGTAATCTTAGCTTCAGCTTTTACAGTCCCCCAGCCCCAAACTGAAGACTTTATGATTTCACACTTACTCGAAAATTTTGCTGTTGCTGTGTTTGGGAGAGTAACGCGTCACAAGACAGGGCTTTTGTTAGAATTGACAAATAGTTTGATCATTTAACAAGAATTTGTAATTTTTTTTAACTCACTTGAATGATTCAAGGTGGCAAATGATTTAGGAAATTAGTGGGTGCAACTCTGTAAACTTTAATATCTCTCTCTCTCTCTCTCTCTCTCTCTCTGTGTGTGTGTGTGTGTGTGTGTGTGTGTGTGTGTGTGTGTGTGTGTGGAGAGAGAGAGAGGTACGTGGCATGCACACACACCACCACCATACCCAGATTTTACATGGATGCTAGGGATTTGAACTCACACCCTCTTGCTTGCATGGCAAGTGCTTTACCAACTCAGCTACCAACTCAGCCCTCTCTTCAGGCTTTCAAAGTAGCTCTCATGCAGGAGCCAGTGCTGCCTGGCTTCTCTGGGAATAGCTCTCCCGTACAGCTCTTGCTAGCTCATGATTTATCTAAGTGCAAGGGAAGTGCTGAGAAGTCTCGAGATTGCTATTTGGCAGTCACTTTAGAATGTTGTCTTTGTAAGGCTATTTTAAAAGAGAACTCTAGAATTACCAATCAGTTGAGGGACACTTTGAAAAGTCTCAGAGTTTGGGACGTAGGAGAGGTTCCAAGTGGCCACAGCAATTACCCCTGCAGAGGAGTGTCTGTCTTCCACTCACCCATCTTCATCTTTCATTCTGCTTCCTGTGCTGGGCCTCAACAAGGTCCTAAGACCAGACCAGAAGTTTGTTATTCATTTAATCTTTGAACTGGCGCCTGTGAGGAGACATGATTATTACTTTCCAGTAATAATCTAGTAATCTCAGCAGGTAGAGGTGAGGTTCAACCTGTTCTTTCCTCTTTCCCTCTTTCTCGTCCTTCTGTGATGGGGATTTACTCTGTTACTCAAGTTGGCCTCAAACTCCTCCAGTAATCCCCCTGTCTCAGCCTCTTGAGGAGCCAGGACTGCGTTCATTCAACATTGCACCCAGCCTTCCCATTAACTTTTTAAAAATTATTTATTATTTTTTACCATTAACTTTTTAAATCTTCAATTTTATCACTAGGAACCATAGAAGTCTCAAAATTTAATTAATGTTAATTGAAAAAATACTAAGCCACCCATAACACTTGGGAATAACCTAGTGTGACAGATCAGAGTACTGTAGTGCCTGGAGATGAGGCTATGGGCCAGGGAGTTAGGAGCACCAGTGTGATACTGTGAGCTGAACATTTCCTGGGATGTTTGGTTGAAAACCAGGGCAAGGGGGGGCTGAGGCTCAGTGGTGCTTGCCTGCAGTGCCAGCCAGCCAGGGTTCCATTTTTCAGTACCCATGTAAAGTCAGATGCACATAGTGGTGCATGAGTCTGGAGTTTGCTTGCAGTGTGGCAAGAGGCCTTAGTGTGCCTGTTCTCTCCCTCCCTCCTTCCTTCTCTCTTTCTGCTCACAAATAAACAATTTGTGATATATAAAAAAAGAAAACTAGGGTTAAATGGAATAAATTATCTAGTGACTCTTACTGAAATTACTGAACAGTGAGCCCTCTTTGTGTGTTTTGTAGAGAAGGATCCTACCAACTATACATTAAAAATGTTTATCAAATTGCTATGTATCTATGCTGAAGACATACAGTTTTTTTCTCATCATTATTTGCTAAGCAATACCAGTGTAACCACTATTTACACTGTATTCACATTACATTAGAAATTGTAAGCAATCTACAGATGATTTAAAGTATGTGTGTGGGTGGGGGGTGTTGGTATTTTGCAAATCCTGCATCATTTTATACAAATTTTATACATTATATACACAGTGCATCCAAGAGCCCTTCCCCTCAAAGATACCAAAGTATGACTACATATTAAACTTTTGAAATAATCAGGATTGTCATATTTGAAGGCTGAACCAATGGTACAATGTTGACTTTGCAAACATGAAGCTTTCTTGTTTCTGGGCACAACTCGCGACCAGAAGCAGCTTATGGAAGGAAAGGATTCATTTCAGCTCACAGCTTTGAGGGAGAGTTTGGCATGAGCAGATAGCTGGCTCAGATCTCCACAGCCACAAGGAGAAAGGAGGGAGAGTGAGCTAGCTACACTGGCAAGCAGGGCTGGACTATAAAATTCCGAGGCTCACGACCCCAGTGACACACCTCCTCCAGCAAGGCTCTACCTCTCCAAGACTCCTCCAGCTGAGGATGGAGTAGGAAGCTTAGTCACAAACACAGGAGGCTATGGGGTTCAGTGTATGTTCAAGCAGCATCTATGCATCTTCACTCTGAAGTGTTATTTGGAATATAACAAGGAAGAAAATAGTGCCTGAAAAAAAAAAAGCCTGACATGGTGGCACACGCCTTTATTCCCAGCACTCGGGAGGCAGAGGTTGGAGGATTGCTGTGAGTTTGAGGCCACTCTGAGACTACAGAGTGAATTCCAGGTCAGCCTGGGCTAGAGGGAGACCCTACCTCGAAAAACCAAAAAAAAAAAAAAAAAAAAAAAAAAAAAAAAAAAAAAAAAAAAAAAAAAAAAAAAAAAAAAAAAAAAAAAAAAAAAAAAAAAAAAAAAAAAAAAAAAAAAAGAAAAAAGAAAGAAAGAAAGAAAAGAAAAGAAAAGAAAAGAAAAGAAAAGAAAAGAAAAGAAAAGAATGCCTAAAATTGTTTGCTGGTCAGTAGAAGCATGTGCACAATTATGCATGGTTCTTATTTGAGAATACCTTGAAAAGCTGTGTCTTGGAACACTTCTAGAATGTTTTCTCCACCCTAAGCAACCTTAGATCTGTTTTCATTGAACCAATTCAGATGTCAGAAAGAATCTTCTTGTAAGGTTGCCTTGACCTAGAAGATTCCAAATCCTTTCCATTTATGGTGTTTTCAGTGTCCAGATAATATTTTTTTTGAGAAGTTTTTGTTGTGATTAACAAGAAGTTACATATAAACAACTTGGTAAGTTGTTATGTTGTAATAACCCTCGTTGCTCTTGGATATATACATATATGTTTAGAATGCATAAATTCTTCAATACATATAAATTGAAAAATAATACACATAAATTTTTCTTTACAGAATTTTAAGACTTATTTCATTGTTTAATAGCCGCCCACCATTATTTACTAGTGTGACATGTCTTCGTGGGCCCTCGTACAGCTTCTCAGACCTTAGTGTTAGGTTGGGTGAACCACATTTATTTTAAAGCAGTACTTGGCTTCTTGTCACAGCAAGAGCAAAGAACTGAGTTGCAAAAAAAGATCTCATCCAAAGGAGTGCAAGGCAGTGCCTCTGAATTAACTTGAACTAGTAGTTTGTAGTTTCCAAGACTTTGCTGTGTTTCCCTTGAAAAACTGAATTATGTCCCCCAGCTCCTATGAGTTTGCTGTGGCCCTCCAGGGTTCTTGGCCACATGATGTGGGATCCCTGATCTTCACCATTATTGGGTCTGTCATTATTGGTCAAGTCATGGTACCTTAAGGGGCCTGTGTGTCTGCATTATTCAAAAACTGGCTTTCATTGTTTAGTTTGTGGTTGTTAAGTTTTACTGAGTAACAAGCATTTGTAGGCCCTACTTCCTGAAAGTAGATTCATTATGTTTGGGGTAACGGGGTGGAACCTAGGTGCCTATATTTTATTTTTGTTTTTTGTTTTTGAGGTAGGCTGACCTGGGTGACTCAATATTCCAGATGTTCAGTTTTTGCCATTATAGTTGAAGCATTATATAAAAAAAAAGAGAGAAAAGCCTGTTGTAAAATATAATCCATCTCCAGGAAGGAGAATCCCCATGTCCTGACTGGAGGAGGGCTGTCTGCTTCTCCTGACTTGTCTAGCTTGGTTTTGGTTTGAGTTTTTTTTTTTTTGAGCCTTAGATCCTGGTCTGAAGTGGTCCTGGAAAATGTCCATCATTGCATATTTAGATGGCATTACTGATTCTGTGTGTATTTTAAATGGGAGTCCACAACATGCTTGGTAGGATGTTTGTTCTCTGGTTCCTGATTGAGGGAATGGATCACAAGGAAGATAGGCCAGCAGGGTGCATCACCAGGCTCCATCATATGTGATCTCAGACTAGCCTCAAACTCACAGTGGTCCTCCTACCTCAGCATCCCAAGTGCTGGGACTAAAGATGTATGCCACCACACCCAGCTTATATTTTTTTTTAACAAGTTTGACTGGTATTATCAATGCATACGAAGGGAGGAAACTCTTCTCTGTTCCTGAGGATAAACCTTGGGATTGAGAGAAAATGGGAAAAAGTGAAGAAAATTTACATTGTATTCCAATACTGTGCTCCAATTTTTTTAGTTCCCTGTGAGGACACAGAAGGCCACCCAGACAGTGCAAGGACACACTGGGATTTGAGTGCTGCTCTCTTACTCTGGATCCTGACCATCAGTCTACCCCAGGCCACCTTGCCTTGATCTCCGGGACTAGTTCTGGGATATCTGAAACTTTCCCAAGCCTCATGGGTAGTTTCCATATGGCAACAATGGCTGAGAACCCAGCTTGACAACTTGCTCATAAAATTATCATTGCTTATTAAATATTACTTTGCAGTTATTTAGCTAATGATTATGATTTGAATTCTCTTTTAAATGTTTAGATTTTAGTATCATAAATTTTCAGACTGTGTATCATGGGCAATTTAGGGTTACTTAATTTTTGTGGTTTAATGGGAAGAAGGCAAAAACCAAACCAAAACAAAAAACAGCCATGGGAGCAGAAGAAACTATCAACATTATCATAAAAGGAAAACGAGTAGTCACTGGACTTTGTATATAGACGATGTACCAGGGGGTGGTGTGCTGGCCTTGTTCAAGTTCGATTCTGAGTTCCTGTGTGTTCAGGGGCTATGGAGGGACCTGGGGCTGATCTTTGGACATCTTTAGACAGGTATATGATACTTTTACTTTAGACTTGGGAAAGATTGGATAAGAGTCTCAAGGCTTATGCAAGTTGGTTCACTTGATTACATTTCAGGTATATATTTTTTAGCATGGTTTCTTGCACTGGTGAGGTGGTATATGAGCTGTGTGTGTATGTAAAATATTTTATTTATTTATTTGCAAGTGGAGAGAGAGAGAGAGAGAGAGAGAGAGAGAGAGAGAGAGAGAGAGAATGGGTGCTAGGGTCTCTAGCCACCTGTGCATCTGGCTTTACATGGGTACTGGGGATTCAAACTCAAGTCATTAGGTTTTGCAGGAAACCTAACTGCCTTAACTGCTGAGCCATCTCTTCAGCCCAGCTGTGTTGTTTTGAATGGGCCGATGTCTCCTGTAAGTCTAGTCTTTTGGAACGAGAACCCTTTCTTCTCCATCTTTCCTGAGAAATAACCTTAATGTGTACATCTTCTCAATTCAGGTTCCAGTGATATTTGTCTGCTTTTATTACAGTCATGACTGTATTTGGAAAGAGAAATGCATAATCAGGTGTCATATGAAAGTTGGTTGATGGTCTATTATAACTTCTATTACCTATTTCTTCAGTTGAGAGCAGCTACAGAAAGGACTGTGTTTTTGTTTGTTTTTAACTGATGAAAGAATGCTTCAACTTTTGTATCCACTTTAATCAAGGACAAATTTACTTTACATCTACAAATAAAAGTAATATTAATATGATTATTGTTCATTTAGACCTTCTTTCCTCTAGATTCCCCTTTGCCAGAAGTGCTTAAAAGTTTGGGTTTCTTTTCTGACTTTTCCTCAAATGGAATCCCTTATAAAGAGAGGCAGTTTCAGAAGGACCATCATAGCTTCCCTGTTGCACTCCGCATGGCCAGGAGTGTCAGTCCTGCCTCCTGTCACTGAAACCTTCTCTGCCATGATGGAGAAGGCTTGTCAGTTTCTGGTGGCAGAAATCTGTCCACTCATCATGCTAGGGTTGCTCCCAGCACTGATGTGTCGTAAACTGCCTTTGACCTGGTGCTTCGGATTCAAGCCAATAGGTGACTCACTATTTCAGATGTTTAGTTTGTGCTGTTATAGTTGAAGCATTCTGTAAGGAAAATAGAAAAGCCTGCTGTAAAAATATAATCCATCTCCAGGAAGGAGAATCCCCATGTCCTGACTGGAGGTGGGCTGTCTACTCCTCCTCTCTTGTCTAGTTTGCTTTTTTTTTTTTTTTTAACCTTAGATCCTGGTTTGAATTGGTCCTGGAAAATGTCCATCATTGCTTATTTAGATAACATTATTTGTGTATTTTAAGTGGGGATCCACAACATGCCTGGTAAGATGTTTATTCTCTGGTTCCTGATTGAGAGAATGGTTCACAAGGAAGATAGGCCAGCAGGGTGGATCACCAGGCTCCATGCAGGGGGGTGGGAGGGGAAGAGCCCAGGGCCAGCCCCCACTCAGCAGGCCAGCCTCATCAGCTGGTTTTTCCCTGCAGTTGAGATGTGACATGAAATTTATACTCTTCCTTTGGAGTCTGTCCATTCTATATGTGATTTAGTCATTATGTAATGTTTGGCTTTCTAGAATCAAGCCAACTATTGCAGAACATCAAGCTTTTTAAAATCATTTTTAAATTTTGCACTATGTTTTTTTAAGTGAAACATTCTGCTATCTTGTAAATGTATCTCCTTTTCTCTGTGTTGGGTCTTGTTCTTAAGCATCCCAAGGGATCACTTAGGAAAAGCTATGGAATCCTGGCCCAGACAGTGTAGCAAAATAATGGTTTGAGCTTTACAGGGATCTAGCTATGAAGCAACTAGCACTGTGGTTGAAACCTATGGCCATTATCATTTTCTTATAAGATTCTGATTAATTTGATAAATGGTGACTATAGGTCAGATTTGATTTGAGACCATTTATGTTTATATATCTATGTCAGAAGTTTTATTTAGTCTTCTCAGAAACACCATATGGACATGCATCAGATACAGTGAATAGTCTAATTAATATGACCAGACCCACACAGCCAGTAAATTTTGACCTTAACCTGCATCAGCCTGACTTGAAGGAGATCACTACAAAGCTATGCTCCCTCTCTTTGAGGGAGCAGAGTTAACTTGCTCTGTAGGACTGAAGGTCTTTACACCCATTCTGCATAAATATATAGTGGTGTATAAATAGCCATTCTCTCAGAGAAGCAGGATTGCATAATCCTTAAGAGCAGGGCAAGTGCCTGGCTCTCTCACTGACTAGCTTTAAAACCTTGGGCAACTTCCTTTGATCTTTTTATGTCTGGCTGCCCTCATCAGTGAATAAAATCATGCCTGCTGTTGTGAGGCTTAAGTGGGTTCCTGTGTTTACAGGTTAGAAGAGTGTTTCTGATAAGCTCTATGCAAGCTGTTTGCTACCATAAATATATGATCTTGAAGGGGAGTAGGCGTGGGATCTCCTTTCTCTCCTCTTGTCTTCTTGCCTCTTTGGGCCAGATGCTCTGAGTGTGGCTTAAAAAGGCTTCAGAGAAGGGAAGGCCTGAGGCCCAGCCATGACCAGTATTGGAGAGTAAGCTTCATAGATCCCCAGCCCAGTCTCTTAACTCTAGACTGTGCATGGAACTCCCAGTCAAACACACGCACACACACATGCACACACCTCTGGTCCTATTACTTCTGAAGGCTATCTTTTCTTCACCAAGTGTGTGTCCTCAAGATCTACCACATGCACCATAAAAGTCACTGCTCATTTAAGCATTGATTTAGAGTTCCAGCCTGTTCTCCATATGTTTCAACTAGTGTGGCCACGGTAGTATATTATAAATTGTAGCCTCCTGGATGAGGAATCAATCTGTGAGAAACTTTTAGATTGATTTCCAAAAAGCTTTAATCATGAAAATGAAATGGGGAGTATGAAAGGTGCTTGAGGAAAGCAACTGGTATTTCTCAGGCCCCAGACCCAGCCTTAGAACTACAGGGACAGCAGGGCCTTGGCTTTTGCTTTCTTTCTTCCTTTTCCATAATTTTGGAACCCTGGAGGTCTGACTCCCTGTCCCACTTCAGTGCAGTGAAATGTTCTCTTCTGATTCCCCTGAGGAAGAGGAATCCAGCCTGTCTGGTACCATCACCATGCTCCCCAGAAGAGGACTCACTGGGATGCAGTGGATGACCTCTTCAGTACTCGTGTGACTGTCACAGCTGGCAGGGACCCAACCCTGCTGGAGAGTGATGGGTCCCAGCCCACACCCCTGCAGCGACCTAGATTACGTGCACATTACCAGACCAGGTGTGGAAACTGCCTCCCATTCTATAGCCTAGGCTGTTCTTGACCTTGAGATCCCCAACTCAGCTTCCCTAGTGCTGGTATTACCGTCATTTTAATAGTAATAAAATGCATCTTCACATGTGAAGTGTGCAGGTCAATGGGAATAAGCACTTCTGCACTGTTGCACAAGTTGTATCTGCACCGATCTCCAGTGCTCTTTGATCTTGCAAAACTGAACCTCAGTCCCCGAGAGACAACAGTTCCCTATCTCTTATCTTCTGGAATTCAGAAAGGACAGCTTGGATTGCCCAGAGTGATCCAGCTCAGTGTGTTTCTTTGTACCTGGATTTGTCACCAAGTGAGCTGACAAAACTTAATTAAAGTTAATGTGAAGAAAGCAAAAGACATTTAAAAAGAGCTCATTTGAAGAAAAAGATAAAAACCTTTGCTTCCCCACAGGGTGGAAAATTTATAGTTTACCCTGCGAAGTGGACACCACCCAAGAGGCTGACCCAGATTTGTGCTGACTTTTTGGCTCTCCCAACGTCTCCTAAAGGGGAGGACTCCCTCAGCAGCTCTGTGGATCTGCAGAGGTTCCTCCTCCCATGCCTTTGAGGGAGGTGCTCTCGGCCCTTTCTGAGCTGCTGGGACCGAATGCCCTGCCATCTGTTAGAGTTTCCAGAGTCTCTCAGGGGGGATTCTTTCTACTGCTACACATCTCTTCTTTTTTGCTTCTAACCGTAGGTCAGTGCTGCTTGCTGAAAAAGAATATTATACTATTTGTTAATTCAATGATATGCACGCTTGGCCTCTGTGAAAAGATCACCAAATGGAATCAGTGCAAAGGGGGAGCCATGAATTTTCAAAAGCATTCCGAGGCTGTCTGGGGATGGCTCCCAGTCGTGACTTAGGGGTCAGCTCTCAGGCCCCACGGTCACAGTGCATGCGGTTATGTGTATCCCACAGAACTGCAAGAGTGTAGCATGGATCTGCATGGTGCCATCGATTTGTTCAGACAATATTCTAGATGCTCCTGGTCTTCCTTTGCTGCTCAATGCTTCCTTCTTGTCCCTTCCATTTCCTGCCACATAAGGTTTCCACTGGCTTTTCCATCCTCACTCTCCTCAATTCAACAAGCCTTATGCCCATCAAATGTCCTATTTAATATTTGCTAGGAAGAAAAATTATGCTATATTGCATAATCAGTAAGAGAGCTGGAGCCCATCTAACCCTACCAACCGACTGTAGGCTGATAGCTGAGATCCTGGCAAGAGAGGAGCCACCACAGTCATATCGTGGAGGATCCATATGGAACCCCACAGAGAATTATGGGATGAACAATGGGACCCACAGCCACAGCCATTCAATCAACACAGGATAAGCCAGTGAGACAGAAACCAATGATTTTTGACACAAAGACCCCTAAGCTCACAATAAAGCAGCCTTAATACTCACCCACCACGACTCAGGGAACTGAGCGGAAGAGGGGGCGAAGAGATAGTGAGAGCCATGGTGGGGGAGACTATCCAGAGGCATAGCACCCCTCAGTAACAACATACTAGGGCCAGGAGAACCTGGCTGAATAATAGGCTATCCATAGTCCCCTGTCACAAGGATGATCCAGACGGCCCACGGAGGAGGATATCCAGCTGGTTGGGGATGGGGGACGGGGAGCATCGGAGAATTGGGGATAACAACTCATTGTTTGCCCACTAAATAATGTAACTGATTATGGACACTAAAAAAAGGACTGCATAATGAGGGGAAATAAACCAAACAACAAAACGACATCAAAACAGAAGAGGAACTAGTTGGAAAGAAGAAGGGGTTCTGTGGAGGGGGATTTAGGAGTGGAATCAAGGAGGGTGGTGGGAGGGAATTATGATCAGGGTGCATTGTGTATATACATGAAGGTTGTCAAGTAAAATTTCTTTTTAAAAAGAAAGCACTACACAAGGACAGGAGAGTAAAACTGGAGGCATTGAGGATCATGGTGCAGACAGTGTGGAAACACTTGCTGTGCACAGGCTTGGCATTGACTTTGAACTTGCCTTCGTCATCCTGTGTCCGTCCTCACTGTTCTCTCTTTTGCCTTTCCAGATGATTTCATTGAGCAGCAATGGCAAATTATATGACCCATCCTTCCTACTAGAGCCTTAACACATAGTTTCTTCCCAAATGTAAACATCTTAGTAAGCCTTTTGTTTAGTGACTCATTAATTTGATGAGGAAAATGTCCTAATAAAGATAAAGAAACTGTAAACTGTTTCAAAAGCTGCAAGGGAAAAATGTTGGGGGGCACTTGAGGTCAACTACTTCCTCTGTTCTTTGGATTTCATTTGTTGTTTGGTCATGGGAACAGGCAAATTGGTCGTTTGGGGGTTGGGTCTGTATCTTCATTCTCTTCAAAACTGACACATACAAACCACTTTGGGGATGTTTTATTTCTATATTGACAGTGTATTAGGCAGGGTTCTTTAGAAGAACAGAACTGATAGAGTGAACATGTATACACACACACACACATATGACACAGGCTGGGTATTCTAACAATGGCTGTCTGCAGACTAGAGAAGCAGAAAACTCAGTAGCTGCTCTGTCCAAGAGGCTGAATTCCTCAGCAATCCTAATGTGGCACTGAAGGCCTAGAAGATTCCTGGAAGGCCACTGGTCTTCAGTCCAATTTCCAACTAAAGAAGCTGGGCTATGATGTCAGCAGTAGGGTAAGGTGCACTCACCACCAGTGAGGAGCGAAGGCAGAAGTGGCAGTGATTTTCCATCGGAGCACTTTATATCTGGGCCACTCTCGGAAGGTCCCACATACGTGGGGAGGGTTCTCAGTTCTCAAGCTCTTACTTGATTTCTCATTTAGAGACTGCATGGGAAGATTTTACAAAGCTGGTACACTGGCTTTCCCCTTCCACCGTAAGCTAGGGCATCCAATGTCACCAGGTTGGTACTGAAATATATTTCATTGGTAAACAATTTTATTGCTTTCAGAAATGTTTCAAACCTCCAGATGTTAAAGGTAAGAAGTGACTAAATAGAATCAGAGGCCCTCAAGCATAGAAAACATCTTAGCTATAAACCCAAGATTACACCTATCTACTTGTATAAAATCTTTTAGAGGCATTATGATTTTCTGTTGTTTTACATAATTTGGTAAAGCTAAATATTCCAAAACAAAAAAATATAGCTATTTCTATTTTTGAGCATTTAATGAAGTATAAATTTATTTCATTTAAAATGTTCTTTACAAAAAAGTTTTATTAAAAAACAATGAGAGACAATTTTCTTGAATTTTTGTACTTAAATTTCCAGAGCCATTTTGTGATGTAGTGGTTCTAAACTGTGCAAGGTGCCGAGAGGGTGTTGGAAAACATTCCTCAAAACTATCTTGTTATGAACTCTACTTTTAATATTCTCAGTTATACATTTTTATATATGTATGTGGATGTATACATATAAAGTCAAAAGGAAAAAAGTGATTTTGATGTAAAAACAAATCAAGAAGCATAAAAAATCGACTTTAGGCTCCAGGCACAGTATGAAGAATTTAGATTTGGGGGACTAGGAAGATTGCCCAGTGGTTCAAGGACCTTGCTCGCACAACCTGCCAGCCTGGATTCAATTCCCAAGCCACTCACATAAGCCAGTTGTAAAGAGTGGTACAAGCATCTGGTGTTTGTTTCCAGCTGCAAGAGGCCCTGGTGCACCCATAAGCAAGATCACACATGCACATGCATACGCACATGCGTGCACACACACACACACACACACACACACAAGTAGAAGACTTTGGATTTTGTTTTGCTTACATAAACAGTTAGTGCCCTTTATCTGGGTTTGTATCTGCTCTCTTGCCAGGTCCTTGTCAAATAGGAAATACAATGATCCAAAGGTAACTTCTCATTGCAACATACCTTTAAAGAAGAAGTCCCCATTGTTGGCTGTTACTGGTGAGGACCTGGACAAGAAAGCAAAAAAAAAAAAAAAAAAAAAAAAAAAAAAAAAAAAAAAAAAAAAAAAAAAAAAAAAAAAAAAAAAAAAAAAAAAAAAAAAAAAAAAAAAAAAAAAAAAGGCAAGGGGAAAATGAAGGACCAGCTGTGGTGAAACCATGTGTAGGAAAGTGTGGCCATTTTCATAATGATGCAAAAGCATATCATAGCAGACAAAGGTTGTTTCATGGTGACATAAATGTATTTTAATCAGAGATCTTTCTAATGGCATTGACCTTTTATCAGATGTGTCTTGTCTGAGCTGATGTGACTCCCTATAGGGTTCTGGTTTACTTCTGAGGTCCTTTAGTTTCTAGTAGTTGCCAGATAAGCCAGTCCTCAGGACAGCAGGGATTAGCTGCTGGTCACTATAAGAATGTATTCATGCGTGCATCAGGTAATGGGCATGTGTGTCCTGTCCGGGGCATAGGAGGTGAAGCAGAAAGTGTCTGCCTTGGAGGAACCCACACATGACATGTTGGTGGAGATAGACGCAAGCCAGCACCCATTGCTGCTGAGAGACGAGTGCTGCTCAGAGTTCATGCAGACGGGCATGCCCAGGAGACAGGCTCGTGTTCATCCAGGGTCAGGCTGAGAAGGGGAGGCTCAAGAGGAGACATCATTTGAGTTGAGCTTTGATGGTTTGAGTCTAAGTCTGTTTTGTGACTGTACTGCCTGATTAAATTAGATGAGACTTTTATTTCCCTACTTCCCATGTCACCAGAAGCTATGATGAGAAGCTGATTCTGGATGACTCAGCAACTTCAGCTGGTTGCCATCTAATAAGCACCTGCCTTTGCTGAACTTGGTAGAAGAAGATTACACTCTACCATATACTAGTTGGCAGTAATGCATGAGATATGTAACAATATATACTAGTCCTTCCCTTTGCCTCAACACACTAAAGTTGAATAGCTTGAAAATGAAGGTAATTTATTTTGAAACTATGCCTGATGAAACAAGAAAGCAGGGTTGATTTGGGGTAATGGCAGTTGTGGTAGTCTGAATGCATGCCCCCCATAGACTCGGGTGTTTTATTAAGTTTGTAATTTGGATCTCCAGTCATCTGGTTGGAGGATGTGTCACTGGGAGTAGATCCTTGGGTCTAACTCAGAGTGTGTTTGGGAGTGGATCTGATTCCAGACTAACATTTTGCAGTGAGGTTTGGGCTCTGGGGGGGGGGGTCCCTGCTTGCTACAGGTTTGTGCTTGTTGCATTTTTGGTGTTTGTTGTCTGGTGGTGGGTTTTCTCTCTCTGCCTGGATTTATAAATGGAAGCCAGCTTCTTCTGCCATTGTTGGAACTTCCCCTGCGTCTGTTAGCTTGAAATAAATCCCTTCTTCCCATAAACTGTGTTTGGTGGGATGCTCATCCCAGCATTGTGGGGCTGTCTACTACAACAGCAGACAACATTTCTTATGCCAGACACTATTTTAAGTGCTTTCCCCCCCCATTTGCTCACTCCATCCTTACACCGCAGTCACTACTATTAGCTCACAAGCACTTGAGGCTGCAGTGGTCATGTAACTTCGGTTACTCCTGCCCATCTGGCTCCCAAGCTCTTAACCATAATAATGAGGACGACAGCACTAATAATACCTCAGATATCTATGGAGTTTCCTTCTTGGAAGAACGCCATCATATTTATTCCTCATAAGGGAAAATGGGAGGTAGCTACAAACTAGTTTAGAAAGCTCAGGTGTCCACAATGGAAGATAAGTTACTTGCCTACGGGTCTTAACTCAGTATGTGGTCAAGTTAGTACAAGAGCTTTTTTCACTTGACTTCTATGTTCATTTTTAAAATATTTATCATTATCATTATTATTATTATTTTGCAAGCAGGGAGACACTGAGAGAAGAGAGACAGACACACAGAGATGCACACCAAGACCTTTAGCTGCTGCTAATGAAATGAACTCCAGATGCATAAGCCACTTTGTTCATTTGGCTTTATGTGGGTAGTGGGGAATCAAACCCCAGTCATTAGGTTTTCAAAGCAAGCATCTTAAGCACTGAGCCATCTTTCTAGCCATAATTCTATGTCTATAGTGGTCATGAATCCTTATCAGAAATGGGTGCTGTTAAAATTTGTTAACGTGGAACAGTCACAGGATATTAGCTGTGTTGCTCAGGGTTACTTCATGCTAAGGGACACCTCTGATCAGAAAGGCTGGATCCAGACCTGAGCCACTCAGCTTCTGTGGGACCCAAGTGAGAATTGGAAAAGTATGGGTGTGTTCATTTCACGGGTCTCTTGAAACTGGGGGATGTATTTCTGTCCCCTTCTAAGAAGCTACAATCACCAGCAGGGAACATGTACTGACTAAGAAACCCTCACTTGCTCAGGAAGCTTATTGCCACATGTGGGCTGGGAAGGCTTCATGCCGAGGGAAGATGACCAGCCCCTGTGATGAAGGAATGCCTTCTTCTAGGACTTATCAGCTCCCTGGAAAGTGAAGGCTCAGCACAATTTTAGAGGACAAGAGAGACAGAAACTGAGTAAGGTTTATGGGATATCCTCGGGATAATGGAGATAATGTGGTCTTTTGCCCTGTAGCTGGGGATCCAGTTACAGATGCCTGTGCTTATGGGCTTTTCACACAGTTGTTAGAGAAAGTCATACAGTATCTAAAGGCTGCTGAAGAGCAGATGTGGAGTTAAATTACAAGCACAGTTACCCATAATGGCTTACCTGTTGGAAAGAAGCATTTAGCATCCAGGATTGAGTCTCTCCCTTTGTCCCAGAGGTCTGGGTCACACAGACACAAGCTGAGATTAGAGGTATTAGGTTTACTATGGCTCTTTTCCTGTGTGGCCTTTATTCTTGGCCTATAGACCCTTTAAAGCTGTGAAATTCTTCTTCCCTAGTGGTTCACTTGCAGTGCGTACCAGCCATCATATGTCCTATTTACTAAGAAGGGTCTGCAGATACATTGCGGAAAAAAAGAAGTCTCTGTGATCAACTTTAATTGCTTGTTCATCATACATTTTATTCTAACTTAGCAACACTCACGAAGATCAAGGTATTCAAGCTGGTTT
Source organism: Zapus hudsonius (assembly GCA_004024765.1). Classification (NCBI taxonomy): domain Eukaryota; kingdom Metazoa; phylum Chordata; class Mammalia; order Rodentia; family Dipodidae; genus Zapus; species Zapus hudsonius. Next base: position 20,009 of record PVHP010006023.1, read on the forward strand.
TGTTTCCTATCTCTTTTCACAATTCATATGTCAAGGACTTTGGATGATGTAAGAGATGCTTCCATTGCTAATAACAAAGGTCAGGATTGAAAGGGATGGTTGTAATAATCCAACAGTTGTTTGTTATGCTAGGGTTTTGATCAGCCGAAAATAAAGAAATAAGCTTATTGAGTTTAAAAATCTAGTAAACTCTCATTAGAAGGAAAAAGGGATTTAAAAGAATATTTCCAATCTTGGTATACATAAAATGAATGTTCTGAGAAAAAAATGTTCCAAAGCTTGGCACACATAAAATGAATGCTCTGAGTTTTGTTGTATTAAGATGCCCTTTTCGAGAACTTTAAAAATAATAACTGCTAGAAAATACAATGTATACCTTTAAGTGAGCAAAAGTCCCTAAGTTCAATAGTGAAACACATTTTAAGAATTGCTTTTATTTTCCCTATAAAATCTGGACATTTCTGTGCTATCAAGTTTTGATGTGCGCTTAACTTATGATTGAATGGAGTGGGACTGAGTTCCGGCCTTGTGTGCAGTTACTGTTAGGGTCACTTACACCATGTTGTGTGGGTGCACATGTCACCACAAATCCTGTTGTCCGAGTGTTGATGTTTTGTGGTGACTTCAACCGAGGGCAGAGGAAGGAGGAGTGTGATGATTCAGTGGGCCTCCCTATCTATTGCTGGCACCTCTCCAGAGGTGTGAGAGCTGATAGCAACACCATTATAAAATCATCACACCCCCCTGAAAGCTGCCCAGTAAGGTGGTACCACGATGTTCCTCATGATCAAGAGGATAGAAGCTTCTAGAAGTTGAACGACTTTCCCAAAGGAAGAGAAAGTGTGATGTAGAGAGCTCTTTGCCAGCAGTGCCATGTGATTGCATTCTAGACCAACGTGGTGGGGGTAGTACTTACACCTGAGAACCTGAGCCTCCGCCTTGGTGCTGTTCTTTATCCTGAAGTCTTAGAGGCAAGTCACTGTAGACAAAGTCTTAGCTCGGCGTGACGACTTCTGGAACCCCAGTCTTGCAGGGAGTGAGGACTGTAGAATCAGGACTTGCTGACCAAAATCATGATGACAACAGCAACTCGGGGTTGAGTGAGACTCTGTCTCAGGGAAGCAGGCAGATTTGGAAAAGGAGAAAATCTCCTGGTCTCTGCAGGTGTGCACACAGGGCGTGTGTGTCCATATACATGTGCACACATTGCACACAACCTCTGTGCATACACATGCAAAAATTTACTGTAAAAAGTTTTTAAAAATGGTTTTGTCTCTCCTTCCATAGTAAGCTCTGAGGTTCTGAAACCTTTTTAGATGATTGGGAAGAAGTCCAAGAAGGGCCCTATGCTGCTTATTAACTGTATAATCTTGTTCAAGCTACTCTCGCCACCCTGTCCCCAGCCCACAGGTTCTGTCTTATAAAAGAGCCTGACCATTTGAATGTTCCCTGAAGATAATGCTATCAGGCACTTAGTGCAGTACCTAGCAAGACTTAGTCAATACGCATGTGTACACTTTGCTTTGTTACAGGACAAGTAACTAGAAACAAGGTTACTACTGGGAACCCAGGTGTAGAATGGTGTTAGAAGCCTTGTATCTAAATAGTTCCTGAATGACATTTCCAGGATAGAATCAATCTTACTTGATCTCTTGCCAGAGAAAAGTAGATGACCCCAGGTCAAAGCCCTCTTGAGAGAAGCCTGTGGAATACCTAAGGCCTTGCTTGTCTGTCTCTGTCTGTCTGTCAGTATCTCTCTCTCTGCTCCCCTCTCTTTCTGTATTCACATATATGCATCTAACTCTTTCTTAAACATGGGTAAATGTGACAATTTAAAATGGAATTGCCAAACACCCCCATTCCAGAATATTCTCTCCTTGCAAGCAAAGGAAATTATCAATTAAACCCTAATTGGAGGTATCCAGTTCCAGAATTCCTCAAAGGGACCCCACTAAGACAACCTGGACCAACTTTAGATTTTAGCTGGCAGAAAACCACCCTCATTTCTTTCTGCCCCTGAGATCATGGTTCTTTCTCTATCTGATTTTGAAGCATCCAGAAGATTCTTTCTTCTTCCTGTGATTGGTCTCTCCTTTTTCTCTGTCAGAAAGATAATGTGCTGGCATCCCCTCTTTACATTGATCTTGTCTACAAATGGCCATGCCAGGGAAATCAGCATAATTAATACCTTTGTGATTCTATCCAAGTTCTTGAGAAACTTTCTGTACTCGATTATCTCGGTGCTTGGCAGTTGAAGTCCAGCCAGCATCTGTACTTGACTTTCTTTCCCAGAGGGCAATACAAGGAAATAGAAAGAGAAGAGTTCAAAGAATTAAAAACAGAGTTTTCATTAGGGTAACATTTGGGGTCAGGTAAACATCTCTTTGGAGTTTCATTGAAAAATTCCAGAAGGCTGAGGGCAAAAGCTCCAGAAGATTTGCTGTAAGGAGTGGAGCACGGTGGAAAGTTCACCTATTTAAAAAAAAAAATGTAAGGAAATGGAATATGATATTGCTTAGGAAACTTTTAAAAAAAAAGACAGGAAAGGAAAGTGACACCAACCCCCACCACTTTCTTTTCTTCATTTGGAATGTGTGGAAGACCTGGAAACGACTGGAAAACATTTCTTCATTCATGTTAGCTACTTTCCTTCTAGGATGTGCTTGTAACCTTGAGTTATGAATGCAGACACCTTGAACTTGGTGAGAGAAGACGTACAGAGGGGAGTATGCCCTGTCCTTGGGGAGTTAGGCACATCTTCTGTGGATCTATGCTTAATGTATAGTCTACTTCTTGGCTGTTCATTTAGTATTGTTCCCGCTTACCAGGTTCAGAAAACTTTCTCTTGACTCTTCCAAGAGTCAAGGGATAAGATGTGTGTATGCATATCTTCTCGGGAATGCCTTGAGGAGTCAGGTAGACTTAAAACAGCAACAATAAAAAAACAACCTTCAGACACCATCCCATTCCAGTCTAGCTCTTGTTTAACTTTAAAAAAAGAAAAAAGTTGAAACAGTTCCCGTTGATGTTGAAGGAAATTAAACCACAAGTTAAGCTGCCACTGGAAATTGTGGAATTTCTGTCCTGGAGATCTTCAAAAGTAGAACATAAAAATTAGGTCATTTAAGTAAGTCTACTTGGAGGCTGACCAAAATGGCTTTTTCACTGTGCAGATGTATAAAACAACTCACATGAATATTCATATCTCCATAGAGCCTAAGAGCCTAAGAATCACCAGTCCTTTTTCACATTATTCTTGGGCTTAAAATGATTTGTGTTTTCCAGGCTTGGAAATGGAGGCATCTTTCATTCCCATCCTATGGTAACTGAACTTTTGGAAGTTTAGGGGTGAATGGAAAGGAGAAAGAAAGAGGAAGTCGTCATTTTTGAAAAGGACATTTGATTTTTTTCAGTGGACAGCATCAAGAGGAAAGAGCTTAGACAGAGCTACATCACACAGGAAACCCCGGAATAACCATACTCCAGGTACAGGTCAAGAACTACTGCGTCTCAAGTTGACTGGCTTTCGAGAGGTTTGTTTAGCTCAGTGCCATGGCGGCTAGTCACTTTAAAGAGTGAAGCAGATTATCTGAAGCAAGACTAAGAATCATCTGGCTCAAGTATAAGCCTAGAATGAGAAAAATTGAAAAGTCAAAGAAAAGGTTCTTTGTGGAATGCCAAACCACAGCGAACATAGTTCTTGGTGACTTGTTGAATTCCCAGTGTCCCCAAGGCCATTTCCTTCTCCTTCTGCAAATTGCATCCAGCTCTAACGCCTACCACATAGGGGCCAGCCCGTTTTCCTCCCTCCCACTGACCTTAAAGAGATACACTTCAAGAGCTGGGGAGCACTGACATGGAAGATTGGAAAAAAATTTTTGTTGAAAGCTGTTGAAAGTGCTTAGCAGAGAGGCATTCAAAAGTTAAACTTGAGAGTCTTAGTTTTTATTTCTTTATCATTGCAGGTTTTGATAATATCATCCTGTTTTGAAAGACCTAGGAATTCTATTTACTTGTTTATTATGTTTGAGATAGGCCCTTACTGTGTAGCCAAAGCTGACCTTGAACTTTTCATCCTCCTGCCTCAGCCTCCTGAGTATTGGGATTACAACTGAGTACCACCACATCCAATTTAAACTAGGAGGCTTCAACGTCCACCATGATGCTACTTATGGGAATGGCTCAGTCTGTGCAGTGTGCATACAAGACTTCCCCAGGGACCTAGAAACTCACTTTCTCTTCTGTCCTTAAACTTCTGGTCTCAGGCAACTCTCCTGCCTCCTCAGCTTCCAGAGAAGTCGAGACTACAGGTATGTGCCTCTGCGCCTAGCTTTCTTTTTCTTTCTGTTGTATTTTCCCAGGCAAGCCAAAATAAGAGTGAGGATGTTAAGCTACAACATTTGGTTTTAGTGCTGTTTTCTTTCCTTTTCCCACTTATAAAAACACATTCATTAAAATAAGACCCTATGTTTTTAGGTCCTTGTCTCTTTTAACTTTGCATTTATTTGAAGTTAGTCCTGCCATATGGTGGTTTTCAAGGCTTCTTTTAAATGAAGTCTTGTGTTTAACCCTAATATAAGAAACAAATAGTATGGGCACCCTGGGCATTGCCTTCAGTTTTATTGTATCTCAGGTTCCCCAAGTATCTCTGAGCACCCTAGTCCCTGAGGAACCTGGTTTGAAGTTTCATGACAAGGGCACAGACTTTTGTGGTTACTATTAAGACAGGGCCTTGGTTTAAAGCCGAGGCTGGCTTTGAACTTGTGAGTACTGGAACCATTGGAACATGAGCAGAGTTGCCCTGAGAAAAGACTTTCTGAAGATTTCAGTGAGGCACCTGAAACCCTCTAGTGTGATAGACTTGTGGAGAAAAGAACTTGGACCAGTTGTAAGTTGTTATTTACCATTGACTGTAGTTGAATTTACTTGTGAGTTGTCAGCTATTAATAAGAAAAACATTTTTTCTTACTAGAGAAAATTATGCCCCATCATTATTTTTGTTGCTGTTGTTGGGTGAAAAATTATTAGAGAGTAAGTTCAAAAATCTGCAGCTAGTGCTGGGCGTGGTGGCGCACACCTTTAATTCCAGCACTCGGGAGGCAGAGGTAGGAGGATTGCCGTGAATTCACCCTGAGACTACATAATGAATTCCAGGTCAGCCTGAGCTAGAGTGAGACCCTACCTCGAAAAATAAAAATAAAATAAAAATCTGCAGCTAGAGCCGAGAAGCAGAGATAGGAGGATTGTTACATGTTTGGGCCATCCTGAGATTACATAGTGAATTCCAGGTCAGCCTAGGCTTGGCTAAAGAAAAACCAAAAATAAATAAATAAATAAATAAATAAATAAATAAATAAATAAATAAATAAATAAATAAATAAATAAATAAATAAATAAATCTGCAGCTAGTTAACAGAGGAGAGATGGTGAGGCAGAGATCAGGGTTTGGCCACCATGTGGACTAGCTTGCTGGACAGGTCTCTGTAGCCAGAGTGTACTTATAACACTGCTCAGTAGTCTCTCCTGAGTACCATGGATCAGCCACAGAGGGAGGGATTAGAGAAAGCCGGGAAGAAACCTAAACTCAACTTTTCCTCCAGGGACCACACAGAGCCTTTGTCCTGATAAAGGAGGGCTTGGCTGTCTCATCTTTGAAAGCTAACAGAAACATCTGCAATATATTCTGTGAACCTCTGTCAGTGGGTTTCCTCAGTCTGGAGGCAAAGCTTAATCTCCTGAGTTCCAGCATGAAATCTCAATGAAATAATGCTCCCTCATTCACAGTCGGGAATTGAGAGAAGGGCTGATAATTAAGAGATTTGTTTCTGCTTTAACTTCATTGCTTTCTGTTGGTGTAGTTTCTTCAGTTTGCTAGATACCATCTTTAAAAAGTTTGAAACGCTTGAGCTTGTTCTGATAGCACACGGGAATTTTATGAAAGTTCTTTGGGGAAAAATGATATAATCCCCATCATCAAAATTTCCTTAGCAGCCAGGCGTGGTGGCACTTGTCTTTAATCCCAGCACTCGGGAGGCAGAGGTAAGAGGATCTCTATGAGTACAAGGCCACCCTGACACTACATAGTGAATTTCAGGTCAGCCTGGGCTAGAGCGAGACCCTACCTTGAAAAACAAAACAAAACAAAATTTCCTTAGAGAATGGTTTTGTGTGACTAGATTCATACTGCTGAATTTAGGGCATTTTCTCTGTGCCTTAGCAAAAATCCAGTAATTCATGAATGAAGACTCAGCAGGATTTCATCTTTTCCTGGGGAAATAATTGGAATCAGATATATATATATATATTCCTGTGAAAAATAGGAGAGACAAGTAATCTGAAGTGAAATGTCTCAAGCAGTTATTGATGAGAAAAATACTCATTTCTCCTACAAAAATGCAGACATTATAGAATCTGTAGTTTACCCATCTCTGAATCTTTGTACCAGTCACCAGAACCTGACAGTCTTGAGCCAAAAATGGACAGAAAAATTAAGATTTTTTTCATTTTTAAACATTTGTATTGGCCTAAAATTATATATATTAACACAACAATATGCTCAGTATCATTATTAGATAAAGTTATTAGATTATTATTATTATTAAAGTTATTAGGTTATTAGATAAAGCCATTGAATCCATGATGGCATTCCCTTTTATGCATTAGTTATTCTTCCCCCTCCCATGACTCTTACATTCTTTCCGCCCCCTCTTCCACCGATTTCCCTGGGTCATAGTGAGTGAATTCAAATTTTCCATAGTTTGTAAAAGTCTCTAAATTTGTGTTTTGGACAATTTTGGGCACCCTTGGTACCTCTCTCCATTGTCCTTCCATAGGTTATCTGCCTTGTTGTGGGAAAAGATGTTTTGCTCGTCATTCCACTTCCTTAGAGGTTGTGTTTGGGCTCTACATGGATTGTCTCCTGCTTGGGTGTCCCACGTCACATCAGGTCCCCTTGGTGGAGTTCTGTTGTCCCCGGTTCTCATTGCCTTCTGAAAGATACAGACAGTCTCCAGCGAAGAGTGAGATTATTATTGATCAATTGAGACAAGTATTGCTAGGTTGGTGAGCGTTTGGAGGATGTAGTCTTTCTGAGGACCTATGGTTAGTAAAGACTTCCCCATGGAGATGGGGTTCTTGGTCCCCATTCAAGGTTGCCTTGGGTCCCCTTACCAGTTAGGGGTTCCCTGCCTTTGAGCAGATCTCATAGCCAATTAGCCAGCTGTTGATTATCCACCTAGGTTGGGCGCCACTATTGCACAGACGGGCACTTCTTGACTTGGTTGTCTGTGCCATGTAGCAGTGTATTCTGCACTCTCAGGCCATCAGTCAGTGTAACTTGAAGATGCCTCCTGCTCAGTCAGGATATCGTTGGTCTGGTTCCCCTGGCAGCTTGTGCAACACCTTCTGACATTTCCCAGGCTGCCCTTCCGGGAGCTGATTTCATTTCTGGATTCAGCAGGGTTTCTCAGTGTTGTGTGGTATCAGTCCGTGGAATCTTCACCAATAGGGTCTTATCTTTTGCCTGAGGTGGGTATTCAAGGACTGTAACAAAAGTTTGTCTTACTTTAGGGACCCTGTGGGTCATTCTGATCAATAGCTCACTGTGGGAGGTAACTACTTACTGGGTCGGGGAGCCAGAGGACAGCGTCCTTTGTACCATAGGTAGGTTTCCACCCTCCTCCCCCTTTGAGGTCCTATCTGCTTCTGGAACTTTTGTACAGAAGATAGAATTCTATGGAGTCAGATTGTTGTTAGTTTAGGTATGTGAACACCTCCCCCCTCTGTTGCTTCCATCCCTGCCCCCATTTCCTTCTGTCCCCTTTGCCTTTCACCTGAGTCACTAGTCATATTTACTTACAGTTCAGTTTAACCTGGTTAGGGGCCACAGGTAAGGGAGAATATGTGGTGCTTGTCTCTGTTCTTGTATGAGTTCACTGAGTATGATCTGTTCCAAGTCCATCCATTTTTCTTCGAAATTCATATCATTTTTCCTAACTGCTGAGTAGAATTCCATGGTGTATATGTACCACATTTTTGATATCCATTCTTCTAGCGATGGACATTTAGGTTGGTTCCAATTCCTAGCTATTATGAATTGAGCCACTATAAACATGGTAGTGCAGATGTCTCTGTGCTGAAATGAGGAGTCTTGAGGATATATGCCCAGTAAAGGGAGAGCTGGGTCAACTGGTAGTTCTATATCCATCCTGTTCAGAAGTCTCCACACTGCTTTCCATAGTGGTTGTACCAGTTTGCATTCCCACCAGCAGTGAAGGAGGGCTTCTTTTTCCCCACATCCTCGACAACACCTGTTGGGGGTAGATTTTTTAATGATTGCCAGTCTTACTGGACTGAGGTGGAATCTCATTGTTGTTTTGATTTGCATTTCCCTAATTATCAATGATGTTGAACATTTTCTTCTTCCTCAGAGAATTCCCTGTTGAGCTCAGAGGCCCATTTTGTGAGAGGGCTGTTTGAAATTTTATTATTGAATTTATTGAGTTCTTTGTAAGTTCTAGATATTAGACCTCTATCTGTATTGTAGCTGGCAAAGATTAACTCCCAACCTGATGGTGGTCTATTGGCTTTGAGTATGGTAAGTTTGTCTGTATAGAAGCTTTTTAGCTTGATGAGATCCCATTGGTTGAGTGATTGCTGTACTTCCTGGTTTACTGGAGGTTTGTTCAGGAAGTTTTTTCCCTAGTCCTATTTCATATAGAGTTCCCCCTATTTTTTCTTCTGGAATTTTCAGAGTTTTGGGTTTTACGTTGAGGTCTTTGATCCATTTGGAGGTGATTTTGGTGCATGGTGAGAGGACTGGGTCTATTTTCATCTTTTTACAAATATTTATCCAATTTTCCCAGTACCATTTGTTGAAGATGCTATCTTTACTCCAGTTGACATTGTTGGCATCTTTATTGAATACTAAGTAGCTATAGTTGCTTGAGCTTAGGGCAAGGTCTTCAATTCTGTTCCATTGATCTATCTGTTTGTTCTTATGCCAGTTCCATGCTGTTTTTGTTACAATGGCTTTGTAATATAACTTTAGATTGGGTATGGTGATACCTCCCGATGAGCTTCTTTTACTTAGGATAGCTTTGGATATTCGAGGCCTTTTGCCTTTCCAAATGAATTTGGAAATTATTTTTTCCTTTTAAAAAATATTTTATTTATTCATTTTCAAGCAGAGAGAGAGAGAGAGTGAGAGAGAGAGAGTACCAGGGTCACCACCTTGTGGGTCTGGCTTATGTGGGTACTGGGGAATTGAACCTGGGGCCTTAGGCACTGGAGGCAAGTGCCTTAACCACTGAGCCATCTCTCCAGCCCTGGAAATTATTTTTCTATGTCCACAAAGAATGATGCTGGCATTTTTATTGGCATGACATTGAATCTGTATATTGCTTTTGGGAGTATTGCCATTTTTACGATATTAATTCTACCTATCCAGGAGCATGGAAGATCTTCTCATGTCATCTTCAATTTCCTTCTTTCAGTGTTTTTATATTTTCATTATACAAGTCTTTCACATCCTTGGTTAGTGTTACTCCAAGGTATTTGATTTTTTTGTGTGTGACTATTGAAAACGGGACTTTTTCACTGGTTGCTTTTTTCTGTGTGCACATCGTTTGCATACAGGAAGACTACTGATTTTTGTGTGTTAATTTTGTATCCTACCACTTTGCTAAAGGAGTTAATCACCTTCAGTAGTTTTGTGATACTGTTCTTTGGGTCGGTTACATATAAGATCATGTTATCAGCAAAAAGGGATAGTTTCACTTCTTCCTTTCCAAGATTTTTTTAAATTTGTGTTTCCCACCTCCCATAAAATTAGTTTTGGAGAAATGGCTTCTCAAGTGTTTAACTATGAATCTTTTCTAAAATTTTAAGTGATATTCTAATATGGGGCATGGGAGGGAATAAAAACAGTCATCGTGGTTCTTCCTGGTGAAGAGCCCTGGTCCCTTCTCTCCCCACCCAGAGCGACAACAGGGTCCCTCACTGGAAGACCTGGCAGGGCACCTACCACAGGCCCCTGCTGCAGTGCTGGACTTCTTGACTAAATCCTATAAGTGGGGTATCTGCTATGACATTTGTTTCCCTGTCACTGACATTGGTGGTTATTTTTAGTTAAGCTATAGTTAGTTGCAAACTTAAAAGCTAACCACCTCAACCAACCAGTACTTTTTCTGTCTTGAAATTGGACCTTTACATTTAACTCAGCTCTGAGTTGAGCTTCAATGCCACAATTACATGGACTCAAGTTCAAATCTCTAACAACAGTATTTATTCCTGCCACCATAGACATTCAAGCTCTACCAAGCTTTTCTCCTTGCATATTATTTCATTCTGGAAAACTGAATTCTATCTTTTTCCCACTAGGTAATAGAAAGTAACACAGCATCATTTCACACTTTCAGTAACGTTGGGGAATTTATGAGCTTTTGAACAGTATGAGAATAACTCCAAGCTCTGCAAAAGAAAAACATAGCTTTGTACAAATGCATGTGCCTAACATGGTCTCTCTCGTATTAAAAGGTGTCCGTATACTGAAAGCATTTATTGAACTGTGTAGAGTTATTGGCTAAGCCTTCAAGAGGTAAAAGCTATCAGATTTCTGGTATGCACCTACTCATCTTCATTATACCCACTGTATACGGCTGACTCTGTTCACATTACTGTAAAGTGGGCATTTCTTCCCTTACTTACTCAACCTCCTTTTCTGGGGTAATTTCATCCTTATCCTTGATTTCAAGTCAATTTCTCTATGCTGATTTTTCAAATGAAATTGTCTGTTCTAGACTTTTTCATAAGTTCCAGACCACTTGCCTACTGGCATCTCTATGCCTGGTGGCCCAGTCAGGTCCCTCAAATTTAAAAAGCTTCCAGTGAGCAAATTTTCTTTTCTCTCTCTCTTTCTCCTCCCTCTCTCTCTCTCTCTTTCTCTCTCTCTCCCTCACCTTATTTTTCTGGGGTTTCTTATCTTGATCACAGCATTATCATCTGCCTACAATGTACTTATCAGCTCATTCTTACAGGCACTTACTCCTCCATAGGCATTCTTCCAGACACGAGGGATCTGTCCATTGCAGGTGACACACACGCCGAAGACCCTACCTTCTAGAGCTGATGTTCCAGCAGATAGACAAGCTGCTGGCTTGCAGCCTGCTATCCATATCTGTAAGTGCCTATCATCACACTCTGTGGATGGCTGTCAGGCCACGGTGACAGCCTCAGAGGAGGGTGGCACAGGTAAAGAAGGCATAGACTAGAGGCTTGTGCTTTTTCAGATGTCTGAAGAGTGGGGACAATCCATGTAAATTATAGGATCATATTGAAAGAGATGTGATTTTGAGGGGTCTGACTCGTGCTTTGTTGGTCTTGCCTAGTCAAGGACTGAGACAGTCATTGTTGTAATGTCTCTTGGCATAGTTTCTTCATGTTAGCCAGCAGATGGATGAGTGGACTGGACATGGCTCAGTACGTGTGTGGCAGCACTGCCCCGAGTGTGCAGAGGAAGGTGTGGCTGAGAGCCGAGTGAGCTCAGGGGAGGCCTAGGGGGAAGTGCATAGGGAGCTTTGTAGAATTTGGCCCTGACGTGGGTCTTGAGCAGAGTTGCACGTCTGGAAGCAAAGGACAGAGGCAAAGGAGCCATGGGGACTGGTGACTTGGCCCTCAAACCTGAGGTTTGGAGAAGCTAGTATTAGTTTTGGTGTCAAAGAAGGAGAGGGATGGAGCAGAGCCTCGTGACAGGGGAGCAGGGGACAAAGCCCAGGCCGAATGAAGTGGGGAGCAGTGGTGTTCTGGAAGGACAAATGTCCCTCGCTTGGCTTTGAATCTGACCTTGGAAAAGGAAAGATGGAGAAAGGTCCCCACTTTCCCACTGGCCCTGTGTCCTTTGCTGATCACAAAGACAGTTGCTGCTGAATTCATGTTCTGAGGGCCATTAGAGAGATCTCTGCCATTTTGTACATCCTGGGAAAGAACTCTACTGGGTTGTGCCACTGAGAATGGACTTGGCCTTCACTCCTGACCCAGGATGGAACTGGGGTCTCTTGTGGGAAGGGTGGCAAGGACATGGTGTAGCTCCACTTTAGTGTGTGGCCTCAGGAGTGGAGGTGTCACCCGGGTCTGGGTCCACACTAGGAATGAAGTGAACGCGCCAAAGGGACTCTCAGGAAGCTCTGCCATCTCCCACATGGAGGTTGGGCATTGCTTTGATTTTCAGTTCATTTTCCAGCATTTTCTCTAATTTAACACAACATTCTCCCAAATTTTATCTGGAAGACTTTATAAATATAGCAATTCATTGGCAAGAATTCCACTGTATGTAATTGTTGTTATTCTTTAATAGTAAGAAAGTCCATGAGATTTCTGTTTAGGTGGGCAAAGTTGTTAGGCGAGTTCAGGAATAATGCCCATCTCTTTGTGTCCTTTTCCTTTCTCTCTCTCTCTCTCTCTCTCTCTCTCTCTCTCTCTCTCTCTCTCTCTCTCTCTCTCTGTTCTGTTTTCAAGGTAGGGTCTCACTCTAGTTCAGGCTGACCTGGAATTCACTATGTAGTCTCAGGTGGCCTCAAACTCACTGTGATCCTCTTACCTCTGCCTCCTGAGTGCTGGGACTGAAGGCATGTGCCACCATGACCATGCTCAGTCTTCTGTGTGTCCTTTCATAGGGGGGCATCAGATCTGCTTTATTAAAAATATTTATTAGAGAGAGAGAAAGAGAGTGATTATAGTCTTGCCACTATAAATGAATTCCAGATACAGGCAGATAGGTGAGTACACTTTGTACATCTGGCTTTATGTGGGTACTGGGGAATTGAACCTGTGCCATCAGGTTTTGCAGGCAAGTACCTTTAACCACTGAGCCATCTCTCCAGCCCCTTCATAAGTAAACCTCACTATAAGCACTCTATTGCTGGTGGTGGATTTAGGATTTTAGGATTTATTATACTTCTAATTAGTCATTTAGTTCATATGTGTGTGTTTATATATGTATGCATGCACCATGTATTAAGCTTTTCATGAGTCCTAGGGAATAGCATTTGGGTTGGCAGGCTTTGCAGACAAGCATCTTTAACCACTGAGCTATCTACCCAGTCTCAGGATTTATTTTATTTTTTTATTGAATATTATTAAGGAAAAAGTGCTGTCATGCGCTTTATAAACTTGTTCTATTAGAGGTCCAGGCACCCTCTGTTCTGTTATGATACAGGTTTTTATTTCACACATTTCTCACAATGTGCACCCTTAAAATGGTAAAAGCCAACCACAACTACCCAAGCAATTAGTGTGTGAAAGTATCTATTCCTTCTGAGATTCATTCAGAAGTTGCACTTACTTCCTCATAAGACACAGGACTTTGGGATTCTCCGCTATGTAATTTCCTCTCTTTTCTTAACTCAGCAGCTCATCTGATCTGAGCTTTTTAGAAAAGCATGAAGATTCTGATTATATAGAGTGAAAGTTAAGATACAAGTGAGGAATAGCAGTGACCCCTACATAATGTCATGTGATGGTGGCCACCATGGCTTCAGACCTGAGGACGTCTAAGATGGAGGGACAGAAGGTCCCAGGACACCAAGGGTGGCTGTGCCAGGCACCATGTGAGAGGAACCATTTGATGGGAGGAATAAATAATATCTTGTCTTGGTTCCCTATGCCTGGAATGGAGGAGGCTCCCAGTCAATGCTTTTTGAGAGCACATAGAATAGTGCCCGGAAGAATGATTTCATGTATATGTACAATAATGAAAGAGAGAAGTAGGTTAGTAGTCAGGAACCCAAACCATCCCTTTTGCCATTAGAGCCTTGCCTAAATGCAGACTCCCTGGGTCCCCCCCACACACATTAGTTCCTTTGTTTCCAAGAGACAATCAAAGGAAAGATATTTCCCAAATGGAGGCGCATCTAATGGTGAAGCCCCTTCAGCGAGCTTCCCTTGTAGAGGCGCAGGTGATGTGAAGTAAGCTTGAAGATGTACAAAGTTCTCTGGGAAGCATTTTGTAGGTTGAACCGGCTCCTTTCCAGGCTGCAAGTGCTTTATGTGTGGCAGCCAGCATGGAAATGCCATCTCTACATGCTGAATATATAGGCTTTGTCCTGTGTGTGTTCATAAATACCCCGTTCAGATATTTTTTCAATGAGTAAATGTTCTTTATTTCCAGTTTTAATCGTGGCATCTGTTTCTCAGAAACACTGCTCTGTTATTACTTAAAGTTTATGCCTAGGTTTGGAATGCACACTGCTGGGAAATGCTAACCAGAGGTTGTCAGCACTTCCAGTCCTGGTTACTCACGGTGGCCACCTGTTTGCCTTGGCCCATTCCCCAGGTGCATTGCACTCACCTGTCTGCCTGTAGCAACCTGTGTCTGTCCGTTTGAAATCACCTGTTCTTGAACAAGTACTTCGAGTGTTTGGTGAGCTTCATATATTGCTGGTGCTTGACAATATTCACAGCAATTTCCATCTTGCAAAATGACTGCATCTCCATATTAAAAGTTAAGGGAAACGCAAGAGTATGAAGTCACTGTCCCCTGGAGAAATACTTCCAGAGTTACTGTACACACTTGCCCTGTCATCCTCCTCCCTAACCTGTACTAGAAAATTGTTCTAAGACTGAAGGGTTTCATGGACACTGGCATTTTGGAAACACTTTGGGTTTCCCCTGGCATTATGCAATGTAACTCTTACATTGTGCCCCGAACCTGCCCTTGCTCCTCATTCTAGGATTCCATTTTTTAGTGTGTGTGTGTGTGTGTGTGTGTGTGTGTGATCGTGTGCCTGCATGTGTGTGGATGCATGTCTGGAGGGTGGTGCATGCAGGCTAAGATTGATGCTGGGTTTTTCCCTTGATGGCTCTGCACTTATTTAGAGTCTTACTGAACCCAGAGCTTACCCATTTGGCTAGTCTAGCCAGCCAGCATGCTTTGTGGATCCCCAGTGTCTGCCTCTCAGGTGCTCTCTGCCTCCCAAACACAAGTATTACAGGCAGCCTGCCTTCCTCAACCAGCCTTTGTGCTGAGGATCAAATTCTGATCCCCACTCTTGTAAGGCAAGTGCTCGGTCCACTCTGGAGTTCTTGCTGCCTTCTTGGATTGATGTTCTTCTCCACTTCTCCTAATCCAGATGTTCTCTCTTTCCCATAGACTGCCACTTTGTAGATGTACTGTAGGAAATGGTCTCACTGCAGTTATGCATTTCCTTTTAAAATGTATTTATTTATTTATTTGCGAGAGGGTGGGGAAAATATGGTGCATCAGAGACTCGAGGAACTCTAGATGCCGTGTCACCTTGGGCATCTGGTTTACAAGGGTGCTGGGGCATTGAACCTGGGCCATCAGGCTTTGCAAGTGAGTACCTTTCTTGGCTGTGCCATCCATCCCCCCTGCCTGCATTTCTTGATTCATTTTTCCTGGTCACATATTTCAACCTTTAAGAACTCTGTCCTCTGCTATGGACTGTGTCTATATGCATGAGGTAAAGAGAAGTAAATTAGAATACGTTTTGTTCTTAACTTATTGAAATAGCTAAATGAGGTGTCTTAAGTTACTGACCTAGCTCGAGTTCTATGAATTTATAACTACATCTTAGGGAAGGGTGGCAGTTATGTATATGGACATGACCCTAGCTATGTCCAAATAACCAGCAGTGATTTGAGGCACAGACCTGCTGTGTTAAGCCGTGTGACTCAGGTGGGCACATTGGTAGGCTATGCCTTGGGTATCCAGATGTTGTATTTCAACTCACTCGCTAACAGCCTCATACTGACATGGTGATGTTTGAATCAAGGAGTTTTTTTTTCCATCCTTAAGAGCTAAAGGAAGTTTTCATGACTAGCAGCATTTGACTTAGAGTTCACGAGGTCTTTGGCAAGTTGAAATGGAGTCCTTCATCATTGTGGCT
Organism: Zapus hudsonius; assembly: GCA_004024765.1. Classification (NCBI taxonomy): domain Eukaryota; kingdom Metazoa; phylum Chordata; class Mammalia; order Rodentia; family Dipodidae; genus Zapus; species Zapus hudsonius. The sequence continues at coordinate 35,911 of PVHP010006023.1, forward strand.
GAAGGGCATCCTAGAAGTTCAAGTTCCCAGAGTTGCACATGAGTGAACACAGTCCAGCCTTTGGCAGCCGGCCACTTTCTGTGTTTGGTAGACAGGTTCGTGAAATTTGACACTTTCCTGTCTTTCCTTGAAAATCTCCCAGGTTTGAGCAATCTTTCAGTGGCTGACCCATTGCTTTTTAAACTCCTGTTGTCAGACACAAGTGGGAGGTTGTTTCAGACTAGGCAGAGAATACACTTCAGAAAAACCCTTTCCTTTTCTCTTGTTTCTTTATTACCGGCCTGGTGCTTGCATCACAGTTTATGCTTTGGATACAGAATCGGGGGCCCTGCTCCTTGTGTTCATTATGTTGTACCGCCCTTAGAATGTGGACGACTTCTCCAAGCATTTGTTTTACCAACGAGGCGCAGTAAAATAGGACTGGGGTCATTATCCCCTTAGTGAATTTATGTCAACAGAGCCTGAGAGAACTTTCCTACTGAGACTATAATGAACCCTTTTTATGTGAAGTAGAAAAGAACTGTGGGAGCCGTAGAACTCCTAAGCATGCTTTGCTACTAGGCGATCTCCTTTGATTTTGGCCTCCAAGCTTCTTATCTTCCAGGCCCACTGGGTCCCTGCTCGTGGTGAATCCCTATGGTGGTTGAAAACACCACATTTTGGTTGTTGCGGAATTTCCTTGCTGGAGTCGGGAATGCTACATTGAAGCCCAAATTCTTGCATCCACTCATTGTGCGACTAGGTTTAAATGGTTCAGTTTCGTAGTCTAAAAGGTGGGAATAATTAATGATGTCTGTCTCGACCCCGCTCCTGCCTCTTTCTACCCGAAGTGTGGATAAAAAGAGGAACTGAGCTGGGAAAGCAAAGTTTCCAATGTCCTACGATCCGTGCTCCCATTCTTGCCAGGGATGGATGGAGGGAACTCTCTCAGGTTTCAGGAAGGACTGTCTCTGCTCAAGGACAGTTCCTCAGACTTTCCCCTTCTGTGGTTTCTGTGATCACGAACAGCTGCTTCTCAACCATCTCCGAGGCAAACTGGACCACTGTGGGCAGCCCTGCTTATTACAGCGTTCCTTTTTCATAAGCTGAAATTACCAAAGCAGTTTTCACTCTGCGAGTCTAGTTTTACAGAGTAACATGAAACATTTCAAATCGGGGCATTGCAAGCCCTACAAATCTGTAACTGAGACGGGGGTCTAACAGCTCTGCTTCCTGTTTTCCACAATTGAATTCAGTAAATAAATGCTGATGCCTGTCACATGGGAGCTGTGTTCAGGCACAGAAGGAAGCTATTGTTTCTTCTCCCTGATGTCCGGAAGTGGGACAGGAGAGCATGCAACCCAGATGGAGATGAAGAGGGGCAAAACCCTTTTAACTCCTTAAGGTGCAAAACCACAATGGTTTTCATTTTATTTAGGACCTTGATAGAATAAACAGGGCCTACATTTATTGGGCTATAAATAGTTTAAATGGCTAGCCAGACTAATAATATATAAGAATAAAGGTGGAGGAATGGTAACTAATGAAGACAGATATCTCCAATTTTTCTATGAGCCTCTGTGTTGGACAACCATTAAGTGGGGAAAAAAAAAACTATAATTGCATATGGGAAAATGACAAATGGTGACATCTTAAAGGGTCTTCTCAGTGATTAAAGGTACCACATAGCCTCCATTAAGTTCCGTCTTGATTTATAGAATGAAAACCAAATCCCAGGCACTGTGAAAGCCTCACTGGCTTTTTCTAGGTGGACGATCTGTATTCCATTTGGACACTTGCTACTGACCAGCAGCGTGACCTGGAGGGTTTCAGTCTGTTCTCCGCAGAACTGCAGTTTTCCTCAAATTTTGAATGAGGCTTACATTTTTCTCCTCGTGTCTACCTGGTAGTCATTGGGATTAACTATGATTATCTGATTCCTAACAGTGCTTCTGAATAATGTGAGTTTTGGAACCTTCATCAACATCACCGTGCCTGCTTCTTCTCCTTTTAGATGGGGATACTACTGGTATCGATCTCAGAGTTTTGTGAGATGTAAACAAGTTAATTCCCACACAGAACATAGAACAATGTCTGACAGCTAATGCCTAAAATGTTCTGTGAATTTTTAAGGGCTCTATGAAAGTATATTTTTAGGGCACTCTTTTTTGAAATAGCATAAATTTAAATTTTTTTTCTGTTTATTTGCATGTGTACGTACACACACACATACACACACACACACACACACACACACACACACACGGGCTCATGTGCAAGGATCTCTTGTTCTCTTGCTGTTGCAAATGAATGCCTGTCTGGCTGGGGAATTGAACCTAGGACTGCAGGGTTTGCAAGCACCTTTAACAGCTGAGCCATCTACCTAGGTCTGAAATAACATTTATTTAAAGAATAAAAATAATACTCTTTCAATCAACCGAACACAATAACAGAATTGATTGGCAGGATTATTTCTTCTGATTACTTTGATGACGTCACAAGACAGGACTTCTTTGTCAAGGAAGCTCGACATGATGCTGTTCAGGGTCCTTCTTCCAGGAGTCACTGCCCACCATCCACGTGTAGAAGGCTGCAGATGGGAGTCCGCACACCACCTGCCTCCCCTGTTACTGTCACAGCCCAACCTTTTGTCCAAAGGTTTGCTTATGCCCTATATAAAAAAGGGAATTTAAAGAATGGTGCATTTGAATTTGAATAGTACTAAGGTTCAAGGGTTTCTGATTCTCATTTGGGTTTTATGGAGTATGAAATGCTGATTAAGAATTCCATTTATAAAAGACCCATTCATAACTGTCCTGGTGGTTTATTTCACAGAAAGCATGTCCAGATAAAAATCCCGATGATGGCTTACCATGGCTTCCCCGAAGAGGCAAAATAAAATTGTGGGGAATGCTTAAAATTTAGCTAGCAGCTAGCTTACAAAGAACTATTGAGTAAAAAAAGAAAAGAAAAACACACCTCTTAAGCTGCCGTGTCTAAGGACTTTATGAGTGTCGAATTCTTTCATGTATTTATCATCATGTGAAATCCAGTGGTTCTTTTACAGCGTCTTCAAGTTTATTTCTAAACCAGCTACTTACCTGGATATATACATGGTTGTTTGTAGTGCGCTATTATAGATTTTCATTGTTAGCCCTGATTTGAAAGTTCGATTACAGAAAATGGGCATGTGGACACTCCTGTTCAGCGGCAGGTAGGGTTGAGGTTATCAAATGTTTTCTGTTGATCTCCCTCATATGAGATTTAACATGCTCTTATATGAGATTTGTATTTTTGTTATTTCTTGAGCTCTAAACTCTTTCTAAATATTTACTCATATGCAATATTAAAGCCCCAAGTAGCATGTTGCGTATTTATTTTTAGATGAATAAATGACTTTAAATGCTGCTCGCCATTTCATTTCACAGAGTTTTGCATTAAGGAATGTGAGGTTTCTATATAGGGAGGAGACGATATTCCAGGATGGGAAAGGTACCTTCAAGAGTAACCCCACGTGTGGCAGGAGTAGAGCAGATGTGATTCACTTACCCTTGGATCTGTGTGGTGTCCAGAAGTCTCTCTACTTTGACCACAGTTTCCTCATTTACTGGAAAGATTGAAATATGATCTAAAATAGTCCAAGTTGTGTAATAAATTTTCATAATAAGGGAACTATGATCTTCTTATATTAGAAATTTGTTCCACTTATATTTAATATTTCAAAGCAATGCTAAAGAGATTTTTTTGGGGGTTCTCTGCTTCTTGAAGGTAGTAGGAGGCTTATAATTTTCTAGAGATTACCTAAAAGATGTTGAAACGACAAAAAGAACACTGCATTTCTGAATCCTTGAATAGGTTCTTCCCAGTGCTTTACTCTTAGGGTTTTAGTGTTCATTTTTTCTATTTCTCCATTCTTTAACATCGTTGTGAATTCAACTTTAAAGTAAGTTATTCGAGTAGCCACTAGGATAGTTTCCTTTCTCACAATTGAATATTCATTCTTTAGTTTATCTCTAGACTTTTAGAGGCTGTACATGAAATCGATCCCTTTGTGAAGAGAAAGGAGACAGTGTAATTAGGAGCTTTGTGGGTTGTAACTTCCCCACCTCATCACCATCAGTGGGCTAGACCATGTGTTACCACTTCATAGTTCCCAGAAGCAGTGGGTGTATGCTGATGCAAGTTCCACTCTTGGTCTGAGAGCCAATATTTGAAGATATTTTAATGAGATATAAAATTGTACAGTGAGCCTGTATGTTTTTTTAAAGATCTAACTTTTTGCTCAATATGTTATTCAATTTATTTCTCCAGGTGACGTTTCTGAAGTTGCTCACTGAGACTTCTCAGCATCGCTGCATATATAAAAAGGTAAGCTGATGGAATCAGATGCCCTTATTGTTTTTTTGCTTGTTTGAAATGGAGTCTTGCTATGTGGCCTATTTGGGCTTATTGCTCACTATGTGGTCCAGATTGGCTTCTAACTCAGGACAACCCTCCTGCCTCAGCTTCCCATGTGCTGATATTACAGGTATGTGCCATCATGTGCAGCTAGATGCTCCTGATGGTTGAGTATTTGGAAATACTTTTCAGATGTGTGGCACCTTCTTGGAAAACAGGGGAGCTTTTCAGACCTTTGGACCTTGCACGATGAGCACTAGTTTTCTAGGCTGGAATCACCATTGTGAGCATGAGTATTGTATAAGACTCAAGGCAGTTGCAGCCATGGCATTGGGTTTAACGGGTTCCCGTGCTCTTGCTCCAACATGCTTTGCTCTGTTGCCTTTCAGGATCAGGTTTCTGACTCTTTCCCATGGGCCTTGAGGACTTTCCCTTGTCTTTCCTTTTGAGCTTGTCTAGGTTTCACCATTCGTTGACATATCTCTCAGAAAGGGGAAACAGAAGCAGCCAATTTAAATAACCCACTTTCTTTACTTGATGATAGCTCACATAGAAGGGTTGCCAGAATTAAAGTTGGAAATAGTTGACTAACAGGTGATTGACGGTTGAACATTTCAATTTATCAAGGTCACGTTTAGAATATATTAGTATTAGGGTTTGAGGAATCTTTTGCAATGTACATTTAAGCAAACGAAGGCCATGAGTATAGTTAAAAAAATTGTCCCTAAAGACTGATTCAGCAGCCTGTTCACCCAGCCCTAAGGAGCGCTGACCAAAGGAGCCCGGTCATAGTCTGTTTTCTGAACCAACTGAAAACTGTTCAGGAGGGTCTGCCTTTTGCAGAGAATTTATACTGGGCATATTTATCCACAGACACCAACTCATTTGTAGAAAGGTTTTCCTGTTGGTTTACAGATTTTTGAGGAAAGAAACATTGCTTTTATGTTCTGTTTTGGGTTACTGACTTCTCAGGCGTTACTGAGTTCTAACAGCTAGTATTGTTGAGGAAACCTGGATTACTTTTTACTGAGACTTGTAAACACTTGTGAGCTATGAAGTGACTTGAGAGAAGCTCTTTCTCATGGGAAATCAAGGGCTGATCTGAGACATGTGGTATCCTGAGCCGGCAACTAGTTACACGCTATCATGTGACTAATCTTTTAATATGTATTCCATATTTATCTAGTGGGAGGGTGTCTGGCCAGCTCAGTCAGTAGAGCACACTTATTAGTGGAAATGGGAGAAACTGATTCTATGTTAATAAAATTATTTATATACCTTTTCCTGTGTGTTGAAAATAAAGGACATATTGTCTGTAACTTTTTGAACCAGGTGTTCATAAACCTGTTTAAGATTTGGCTAATGGTAACAGTCTGCCATGTGCTGTCAGTTCTAGAATTTCAAGTCACCTGTCAGCCAGGTGAGGTGGGGTTGGCAAGTAAGGCCTGTGTTTCTTTGCTCCGGTTGTTCCCTGAGTAAAGGTATTCCCAGTGGGGAGGAGGGTTGCTGTGCTGTGAGGGATGGGTGCATTTCCATTCAGAGGCGCTGTCTCATTGACTGGGAGCGGGAAGCATGCCATGTTGCCTGTGTGTAAGGAGTCACACTGAAACTGAGCTAAGTGGCCCCACATTTCCCATGGGTCCTGGTGACGGTTTAATTTCCCCACCATGGGTTCTCTATCACCCTGCCAAGCTGGCCTGTCTAATCCTGCTCTAGAGAAAGCCAGTTCCACTCTGCAGTGCCTCCAGGAACCAAGTCATATCCTCTCTTAAATCCCACTCTGGCTTCTCTGTGTCTTTTATGTTACTTTTATTTGTAAATTTCATCCCAGACAAATATGCAAAAAATTCATCAGGTCAGACAGATCTGAATTAATGGCATCTGATTACAAAGCAGTAGGGTCCTGCTTCCTGTGACCTACATTGTGTCAACATGGTGGCAGGTTTCTCTTGAGCAGAGAGAGCCATTGCCATGTGAGGGGAGCCTTGCTGTCAGTAGTCCATAGCAGACAGCCCATCTACTGGACACACACATGGGCCAGATCCTAGCTGCGGTGCCAATTGGCTCTGTGCCCCAAGACAGGTTTCTGTACCCTGTGAATTCCATCTCTTTAACTATGGATAGTCTCTTCCTTCCCACTGGTTTGGGAGACCAATAAAGGTAAAGTAGGAGTATGGGTGAGACAGTCAGTGAGTAACCTCTGCTTGGCTCCTTAGAGGGGTGCAAAGCCCGAGAGTCTTCTTGGGCAAATCTCTCGCCTCCTGAGCCTCCTTGTGGCTCCACTTGTGTTCTGCTGCCTGTCTATAGGAATTGTGGGAAGACTTTTGTCACAGAAAACTGTTTTCCAGGGGAGATGTGAACATATGTCTTCACACCAGATAGGGGCACAGACAACAGGTCAAAGTATGATCACACCAAAACCAGTTTTGGGTGAACCAATGAGTTTATTGGGATTAATTCCAAAGTTGGATGAGCAGCACCCCAGCATGGAAGCTGCATCTATGGAGCAAGATGTTCACACTGCAGGCAGCTAGGCTGGTTGGAGATTCCTGAGAATCCTGAGCACACTACATGACTTGCAGGCAGCTCAATCTGAGTCTCTCCCCAAGCAGTTGTTTTCTGTTTGAATAGCCTTAGATAGAGGTCTTGCAACCTTTTCCCAGACTTGTGGATGTTCTGAATTTCCCAAGCTTCCTTCCTCCCTCCAGGAAGTAGTATTCCAATTTCTAATTAACATTGGTTGAAGTCTGTAATGCAATAGTTATCTATCATTCCTATAACCCTGAGGGATGGTCACATGATCTTTAAAGTTTAAGGTTCTCAGACTTGACTTCCTGAATCCCCAGAGCCTCCGTCCTGTCTTCAGAAGGGAATATTTCAATTTGGAGAAAAGCTGTTGCACAACGACTTTGAAAAGTGTGTTATTAGTATAAGGGGATGCAGGCCTTTTTATATTTAGTTTTTAAAATCTGGCCAGACTTTCTGGGCTTGAATCCCTGCTCTACTCCTTATAATTAGGTGTGTAACCTTCACCAGGTTATTGACACCCTCTCTGGCTCTCACCTGTGTTGCAGGTTCCTAGGAGAGTCAGTGAAGTACTGTGTGCAGAGTGGGGTGTAGGAATTAACACCCAGTGAATCTCAAGAACTATGCTCATAAATTTGTCAGGACATTAAGAAGGGAGGGAAAGAAATGACAAAAATTTCCATAGTTTTCAAATCCCTTGAGTTTGGCTTGTGGTAGATACCATGATGTGTTGTGAGTTTAGAGCAGGGAAGATAACTCAGATAGACTGAAGGCTGTACTGAGGGACTTTTGTGGGGAGGTGCTTCTTGGGAGCTGGTCTTCTGGAGTTTTCTTCCCAAGTGAACTCAGGAGTAGGTGTCTCTCCACCTGAGGGAGTTCTTACTGGAACTGACTGAGCCAGCAAAGTAAAAAGTACTTCTCCAGCACTGGCCCACGTGGTACAGCCAGCCACACAGCCCTTGAATTACAGCTAGTGCCACTGAGGCATGGAATTTTAAATTTTATTTAATTTGGTTACTTTGAAATTTAAAATAGATAGTTCACTTATTCAAAAGGCTCTGGAAGAAGTTGGGTATGGAGACCTTCTTTTTGTGCTGTAAATTTTTTCAAAGTTTAAACCAGGTCAGCTATTTCTGGTGAAAATTTTGTGTTTGAATTGAGATGTGCTTGACCTACAAACTCACAGCAGGTTTTAAAGTGTTTGTATCAGGGGAAAAATATAAATACCCATTAAAGTAAAAAAAGTATGTAACTATTGTTAATTTTCCTACTAGTTATATGCTAAATGATTTCATTCTTGCTATTTTAAGTTAAATGAAATATTTTTTAATTATTTAGTTTTGCTTTTATTATTTTTCTTGTAGTATTGAGGATTAAGAGGTTCAATCCTATAGATTGTTTTTTAAAAATATTTTTATTTACTTACTTGAAAGAGAGAGAGAGAGAGAGAGAGAGAGAGAGAGAGAGAGAGAGAGAGAGGCAGACAGAGAGAAAGAGTGGGTGCACCAAGGACTCCAGCCACTGCAAATGAACTCCAGACACATATGGGCACTGGGGAATCAAACTCGGGTTGTTCCCCACTGCAGGCAAATGCCTTAACCGCTAAGCCATCTCTTCAGCCCCTATAGATTGTTTTTCAATCATTGTTTTTGAGAGAGGATCTTTTTAAGTACCCACAATCTTCCTGCCTTAGACTCTCGAGTGCTAGACTCACACATGTGTACCACCATGCCCTCTCTACTTTTGCTTTTTGAACGTTATCATTAACATTTTTAAATAATATACATTCCTCACAACAATGCTTCCACTGGTTGGTGGTACCTAGAGAGGTCCTTGAAATAACTGAATAGTGTGTTACTGAGTAAAATACTATTTTCCCCAGTAGTTTGTGAAGAATATGAAAAAAAAAAATTAAGGATTTTTGCAATGTCTGCCAATGGCCATATTTTATATTCAAATTGGGCCAGGTTTGGTAGCTCACACCTTTGTTCCCAGCATTTGGGAGACTCAGGTAGGATTTTTCTGAGTATAAGGCCAGTTTGGAGTACAGAGTGAGTTCTAGGTTAGCCTGGGCTAGACTGAGACCCTGCATCTAAATAAATAGATAGATAGATAGATAGATAGATAGATAGATAGATAGATAGATATTCAAAACTTCAATGAAAGGCATCTAGCAGGTATATTCCTGAGCCCTGAGTGACACTAAGGTAGCTCAGATTTAATGTCTTTCTTTGGTCATTCATTTCAGCTCTCTATGAAGTACCCACAGCATCCCAGAACTTATAGGTGTCCCTGAGGATATGCCCATGCCCAACACTGTCAGCAAACACTCTGGTTTATTCAGTGATTTGATTTTGGTATCAGATGCAGGCAAGTGTCCTCAGGTCACATTTTGCCTTGCCCCAAGAGATGAGTTCAGGAACCATCATCATCTAAGAGAAAATGACTCAGTTGCTCATGATAGGTCAGCACTCTCTTCTTACTGTAGTGCCAGAGCTGTGGAGCTAAGGGAGTTAGTTACCCCTAGCTGGCCCTTACTTGTCACATGAATGAAATGAGCTCCCATTGTGTGCCAACCATAGTGAATACATTGCTGTCTTCACTAAGCAAATGAGGGGGGGGGGCTGCTTTCGAGTGCAGTAAGCTGTATGTAGGAACTAATGTGGATTTAATATGGATTAAACTGGAACCATTCTCAAATTTCATGAAGAATGTTTAGCTGAAGAAAAGTGGCCTTTCTTTCATAGTTTAACTATGGTATTAATGTTCTTAACTTCCAGTAATATACTGTAGAATTCATTTATACCATCAATTTGGAAGTAGTTATTAGGAATAGAGAAGCATTTAGTAAGTAAAGGTATGACAACTTTCTTCTTTTACTGAGGGTAAATTGAATCAAATATATGATCTCTAGACAGGAAAACGATAAAGATAGTAATTTTTAAGGTTTAACAAAAGCACATCAAAGTAATGAAATACATTAAAGACTTGAAATCTTTATATTCTGCTTTCCCTTTTCCTTTTATTATTTGCATGTTGGCAACCTTTTAATATATATATGTATTTAATATATATGTATACATGTATACATATATATAATTTTTTTTTTTTTTAGGTAGAGTCTTAATCTACCCCAGGCTGACCTGGAATTCACTATGTCGTCTCAGGGTGGCCTTGAATTCCTACCTCTACCTCCCAAGTGCTGGGATTAAAGGTGTGTGCTACCACATGTGGCTATTTTTAAAAATATTTTATTTATATGCAAGCAGAGAGAGATAGAGAGAGAATGGGTGTGCCAGGGCCTCTAGCCACTGCAAACGAACTCCAAATGCCTGCACCACTTTTTGCATCTGGCTTTCCATGGGCACTGGAAATCAAACTTGGGTCTTTAAGCCTTGCAGGCAAGTACCTCAACTGCTGAGCCATCTCTCCAGCTTTACTTTGGATAAGGAATTCAGGCCACAGGGGATTTTCCTTTATCAGAACAATTCTCTTTTTACGAAAGGTTGTTTCCCTTGATAGACTGCAAACTTTATAAGGGCAGGTCTGCACCTTTTTGGATATCCTTAGAGCCCAGTGCCATGTCTGAAAACAATAGGTGATTGATGAATATCAACTGAATGATGGAGGGGAGGTGATGGCTAAATGGCTCATTGAGTAGAGTCAGTGTACTGTAGGGCACCTGTATAGTGCCTACGGCACACATAGCATGATCAGTGAATGCTGGCCAAATGAAAAAATGGATGTGGACTTAAAGATGATTTAGACAGGAGTTTTTAACGATTTACTCATTTATTTAGTATATATTTGAAATACTGGGGATCAAACCCAGAGCCTCACACATGCAAGCAAGCACAACTCAACTATGTCCCCAGCCCTATGTAAGACTCTTACGAGTATGACCTGTGTATAATTTAGGAAGCCATAAAGATTTTCTTAGGCAGAGAAGTGAGCTTGAGCACTAAGCCTCCTAGATAAAAATCTACATTTTTTTTGTTGATTCAGCGACAGTAAGAATATCTGTTGGAATCAAATCTAGAAGGCAGGAGAGCAGGAAAGATGTCACTGGCCAGAAACAGAGAGGGAGGTATATGTGAGGGGAGTGGGAATGCCGGGGCATATAGGTTTGCTAGGCTGCAGCTCCGGAAAGGTGGGCTTGCCATAGGGAAGCTTATATGGATGCTAAAAGAATTCTTAGCTATGACCTCAGGTTTAGTAAGCTGCTTTGGGGAAAGGAAATTCTGCTGGAAGTTTCCAAGGAGCTCTGTTTCTGCTCATCTTTCAGCATCCATCTCTGTGCATGCTGGCCTTTTGTCTGATGCCAAGTGCATACCTTTGTGCAGCTGGTCCTTTGTCTGAAGCCATTGGTCAGGGGATTCTGCCCTCCATCAAATGGGACCAGGAATGTTTCTGGATCTCACACCAAGAAAAGCCTGATGTCTTTGTGATCAAATGCTGAAATCTGTGAAATGGGCTGTGTCAATTACCTTCTCATTGCTGAGACAAAAAGCCCAAGCAGAAGCAGATTATGAAGGAATGGGGTTTATTTCAGCTTAATGCTTCAAGGGGAAGTTTCATCTTAGTGGGGAATGCATGGTGGCAGGATTCCACATCTCCACAGCAGCAGGAGGAAACAGAGAGGAAGTGTGAGGCAAGCAGGGCTAGGCTGTAATACCCCAAGGCCCACCTCCCTTGACTCACCTACTCTACCTCCCAAAGGCACCCCAAAGTCCCCAAACAGTGCCACCAGCTGGGATTTAATGATGAGGCTTAATCACAATTAAGCAGACTGTGGAGACGTTTTACGTTCCAACAACCATAGGCAGGTATGGCTCCATTGGGTCCTCCTGTTATCATTCCCCTGTGCATGGTACCCATGATCCTTACTAGGAAGCTACTTACTTTCATCTACTTTTTCAATCACTCCTTGGAAGGAAGGTGTATTCATTATTTTTTCACCACTGTGATAGAAACAGCCTAAGTGGGTAAAAGTATCTTGGCTGCTAGCTTCAGAGAGACATGAGCCTCTCATGGTGGGGAGGACATGGCAGCATTTGTGGTGGCAGGAGCAGGAGGCAGTAGCTTGGTTACATCATGGATGATAGGAAGCAGAGGCAGCAGGCAGGGTATACCCTTCCAAGGTCCACCCAGCCAAGCCCCACCTCCTTCAAAGGAGTGTCACCAGTTGAGTACCAAGCACTCAAACCATGACAGAGGAGATGACCCAGACCCTGCTGAATGAACATGTACTGGACAGTGTGGAGGAGTCCCTTTATTGGTACTGTAAAATATCTGCATGCTTTTATAGGTAACTTGTTACAATTTTTAGATTCTTATTTTGTGACTGTGGTTTGGAACGATACAGTGTAGGGTGGTGTCTCTGTATATGTTTTTATTACATGTTCTTGAAAAAAAGAAAACATTTTTTATGCCAAACCACAACAATCTCTTTTTGCTACTCCTGAGGGCAATCACATACCTCAAAGCTCTTAGATCTGTCCTCAAAATCATGTCTCTACTCTGAGACTTTGTGGTGACTTCCTAACTGAAACTGACTTCTTTTGAATTAAGTACTGATTTGTTCTGTGTCTCCTTTTGAACTAGTTAATGCTTTGGTCATCTTTCCCTCTCTTGTGCCTCATACTGGGGGATCCACCAGTCACATAGTGATGCTGCTCTTTTAGATACCCTTGGTACAGCATTAATTACTGTAATATGACATTTATGATCTTGTTGCATTTTCCTTGAATGTATAACTTGGCATGGATTATCTGCTCAGTAACAGCTAATTGCATACACAATTTTTCTGGACTTGAGGCAAACTCTAGAGTAGACATGTCAATGAGACCAGAGCTGGGAGTTCTCATGTGGCTTCTTGGTTGTGGGCTGTTAGCATCTGGGACGTCAGTTGCTTCCTTATCCCATCTCACTCAGACCTTGTGACACCCCGCCACTGCCACCCACTGTCATACTTCTAACTTCCTCTGTGTGTCCAGGGCGGGTGAGATCTAACTCCTGTTGTCAGAAGAGGAAAGCACAGGCCCTCAGTGTACTGACTCTACATAAGAAAGTGTTCACAGCCCTCCTGGAGTGCTTCTCTCCTGAGTGTCTTTTTCGTCTGCTTGGCTAACTCTTTCTGTCTGCTTAATTATTGTTTCCAGGTAGTCCTTAGCTCCTTCTCTCCATGCATTCTCAGACGTGGCCAAGCTGTCCCCCCAGGCTGGCTCTCCCCACAGCAAGCCTCTCCCCAGGACTCATAAAGCCTAGCTGACCTCTTCTTTGGATGTCCCTCTGGCACTTCTAATGCAGTGTGGCTCCTTCTACCGAACCTTCCACTCCTCTCTTCACCGTCATTCCTGTTCTACCTGTGTGTAGGCCTCACTTCCTAAACAAATGAATGTCTTCCTAATTAGATGTACTCTTACCAAGTGCAGAGGAAAGCAGATTTCTGAGAAACAAAGTTGGAATTTTGCAGGTTGTGCTATTTAAATGGAATCTACTTATAAGTCCTCTTATAAAATGAATCCTTTTCATTAATTTACCATTTATAGAAACTTGAAGTTTTTTAACCCACTTGCTTGGCTAAAAGCAGAACATACCCTGAGTAATGTCTGATGTACATTAGTCAAGTGAGAGCCCCTGACAGCATTTTCTGGCTTTTGATTGGAGGGCTTGACTTTTTTTCCCCCTTTGGGCCTTAATTATTTCCATATTTGAGTATGTATTGTTTTGGTAATATTGGAATCATACTTTATTAGCTAGTTTTTCAGCTTACCTCCCAGGGATCTCAGGCAAGAAATGCAAATATTTTCATAAGATTCTTTAAGGGAATAAAATTAATAGTTTTGAGAATGAAAATATGGTGGCTTGTTTCCTAAGGATTGGAAGACTTTATTAAGATAGCAAAGTATCCTTCCCCAGGGGTAAAGTTTTTTTAGGGCTTATTGGAAATATGGATCTGGAAAGAATAAAAGACAATTTAATACCATGAAGTTGGAAACAGCCCCTGAAATCCAATCTGTCTTAGAGCACATGCAACACTCTCATTCCCAGAGACTCAAGAGCTCGGTTCTTCCAAAGGCCAAGGACGACTCTGATGGTGGCGTATCAGCAGGGATATGACATTATGGAGCTTCAGGTGCTGGGATATTTTCTACACTGGAAGACGGATCATCCCTTGGTCTTCTTGGTCAAGCAGTTAGACTCTGCTACTTTTCTTAGGTCAAGTTTCTCAAAAGAAGACATGGCTTTTCACTGAAAGCTATCCAATGCTGCTCCCCCAAATACACACTGTGCCTCAATTGCACGTGCTGACAAACCCCGAGAGTTAAAATGTGAAATTTCTGGGGTATTGGGTCTGCTCGATGGTTAGCATTTCCTTAGTGCTAATCAGCCTTCAAAAGTATAGTGAAGCCCACAAGGATATGACCACATTTTTCCAAGCACTCAGATCTGGAAGAGAACAAAAATCTGTCGGAAACGTGTGGCCAGCCAAGTCTGAACACAGCCACCTTCATTACTTGGGGAAATTCCTGGGGAAGGAAAGAAGTTGGAGTCCCAGGCTGTTCACGGACCTTCCAGAAATATGCTCTGTATTGTATGTGTTTTTTTTTTTTAATTAACTAGAAACTGTATGTGGACAAATTATGTGTTGGTACCATCATTTCCCTGCTCCCTGTCCCCATTCCAGGGAGGCCCCTCCTCACCACAGGGTTGTGGTGGTATGTGAGAGCAGCAGCCAGTCATGGTTGGGGGTGGGCAATGCCTCTGGATATCCCCCCACCATGGCTCTTACAATCTTTCTGCCCCCTCTTCCACAAAATTTCCTGAGCCATGGTGGGTGAATTTTAAGTCTATTTTAGTGTTGAGCTCTCTGCTTTGGTATGATTTCAGTATCCTCAGCATCTGTCTCCATCACCCTGGCGCTGGCGCAGGTTGTTAGGGTCGCTGTGGAAGCAACATTCTGGTTTATCTCGTCAATTCCTCTGTGATTTCACCTGGTCCCTGGCAGATGCACAAGGGGTGGTTTATCTCCTTGGTTCTCATTACCTTCTGATTTCTCCCCCAGAGCTCTGGAGTGGCTACAAGTGCACCATCTTCACCCTCTCTATTGGACTTTTAAAATTCCTTTCTGTTGCATCAGTTCAAAGTCCTTGCCGATGCAAGTTAACATGGGAAAGGTCTCCTTGCAGCCTCTAGGCTGTTCCCTTGTGTAGTTACGGGGATGGAAGGAGAAGGTTGAGGCCTCAAACACATAGTCATTTAGAGCTATTGTGTGGGACGAGGGCAACAGAAAGTGGTGCCGTATCCCTCTCTTTAAGAAGCACCCGATCATAGAGACATCACTGACACCAGAACAGAGGAAGGATCCATGAACTTTGCCGGCAGGGGGGTGGCATCCCAAAGCTGTGACGTTCAAACTGGACTTTGAAGATGGCTAACTTTTGCTTGAGATTGACTGGCAGAAACGAGTATGGGCAGAGGCGAGGAGGTGTGTGGAAGCGAGCAATGCGTGGTTTGTGGGGACTGTGATCGGGGGTGTCATGAGGCAGAATGGGTCAGCTTGTCAGTGTCCTAAGGACCTTGTCCCTACTTCTATCCTCTCTCCCTTGCAAATGTCCAAACATACTGTTCATGGCTGGCTCCGTTTGTTGGCTCATGTCCAAGCCCTCAGCAAACATCCTGCCATGGTAGTAATGACTTAGGTCATGAATGGAATTTAAAAAGCCTGTGTGGGATTCCAAGTCTCAAAGGTACGCCCTGTCTGATTAGTAATCCTGTATGTTCATCAGTGCCTTCTTAGAGGGGAAATCGGAATGTTTTATGCAGGTGGTCGATAAAATATAGTTTGTCTGTAATTGCTGTCACTCCAACAAGCTCTCAGAGTTTGCTATTTTTGGAACTCTTTGGTTACTTTTAATAGCATACCTAATTAATTGCCTATTTTCCCCAATTCCGTCTCCTCTCAGCAGTCGTCATCTACAGCCCTAGTGTTGGTGCATCGATTGTGTTTGTGGGACACATCTGCTCTTAGAAACTCAAGTATATAGACTGAGAAACAGAACAAAGGAACACGTTGGCATCAAGTTTTCCCTATGTAGCTCATGCCCTTTCTTGTTGTCTACGTTGGTGGAGGGGAAGAAGGCCCTTTTTGTCCAGGATCTGGGACCATTGCTCAGAATTAATTAGGAGCAGGAGCTGAAAATAACTTCAAGATCCTTTTCCAGAAACCCTGAGAATGGTAGGTCAATTACTGTCACTTTAAACCTTGGGCTCATGGACCTCTTGCTACTTAAATTCAAAACTGCACGTAAAGTCTGGAAATGTAACATAGTGGTAAAGCCTTTTTAATGCACTTATCTCTGGGCTCCATCCCATCACCACAACCACCACAAAACTGCACACACGATTTTCTGTTCATCCATTCTCACAAAGGCTCTCCAGATGACTTGACTGTAGAAGCAGTCACCTTGTTGATGTCTCAGCCTGGCTGGCTTCTCCCTGAGGACTTCCTGCTTCCTCTCTTATCACTTACAGAGTGTTTTTTTTTCTCCCATGGAATTCCCCATTCCTTCATAGATTCACTTTTATTCCGGCTTTTAACATTGCAGTCAGGCTTCCGGGGTATGTTTCTCTGATGATTTCATAAAATAAGATAAAGACTTAAAAAATATTTGACACCAAAGAAAGAAACATGAGGATATCTGGAGTTTCGTTCAGTAATTTGGCCACTGACTAATAATGTGTGTGGTTTGGGGTGAATTGCGGTTGATTAGTGAATAAATGGGAAGAGAATCCATTCCAATGAACTGTTCCAACAGTCAGATGGGACTAGATCCTTCTCTCGACCCCTTTCAGGCCCTCTCCCCGGTACAAGACAGAGACAGTTGACATGCCCAGTGATGTAGTTGTGGAACCTGAGTTTGCCCTTGACTATTAAGGAATCATCTCATCCTAACAGTCTGAATCCTTGTTCTGACTTGGTTCCTCCTACATGAATCTTCACCATTGTGTTCTCATGACCAGAGTGATAAAT
This sequence comes from Zapus hudsonius, assembly GCA_004024765.1. NCBI lineage: Eukaryota > Metazoa > Chordata > Mammalia > Rodentia > Dipodidae > Zapus > Zapus hudsonius. Next base: position 52,850 of record PVHP010006023.1, read on the forward strand.
GTTTCTTCCAATTTCATGGCCTTTGAAAGCTACCAATGGGCAACCTGGTTCTGAGAATGGATGAGCATTTTTTTTCCATTTGAGGAAAAACAAACAAAAAATAAAAGGTATGGTTGGTATCTGACAGGCAGCTAAGAGATAGAGTGGTTCCTTAGTAACTCATTAGTCCCCCGTGGAAACCTGCTCTGCTCTGGATTTTACCATTCTCACTGGAGTTTAAACTTGGGAAGTTTAGTCACTGTGAATTTCAGTGTTCATTCTGTTAGAATCGATACTTTCATCAATATTCAAAAATATTATACCCAAAGAAAATGACGCTGAACCTTGGTGCAGGCCACTTTAAGAACACTTCCAAGATGACTAAGATGATGGTAGCCTAGATGTTTCTTTATCCCGAATCTCCCGGGTGATAGCTGCTGTGGTCATCTGTGACCGGAGAGCCTCATCTCAGGGCCATTCGCTTTATTAGAAACCATTTAAGACCCATATTTTAGACTTACTGCTTCATAAGACAGCAAGACCAACGCTGCTAAACTGGAACTGTTTGTTCTAAAAATCCAGAATTCGTGGCCAAGCTTTTTAGAATGGTGTTAAAGGAAAATGTCTTCCTCTGCTTTTGTAAATATATATATATATATATATATATATATATATATATATATATATATATATATATATATATATATATATATGTATGTATTTAATTAAGGATTAAATAGGGTAAAGAAGATTTTTTTTGAAGGACTACTCGGAGACTTCAGCATGTGTGCAGTGGCTCTTTAAGGTTAGATACAAGACCCCGTTTCTCTTCTGAGGCCCTTTTGTTCTCAGAGGGAATGTAATCACATCCCAGAGCTCATGTCATTTGGGGGTTCTGACTCAGGGTTAGTTAAGAATGGCCACAGGGTCTTTGTGAGTTTTATTCCCCATCCTGGAGTCTGGACTGGCCTTTCTGACTAGCTTTCATGGATAGAATCTCACAGAAGTGTTCTGTCCATTCCAGCACCACGGCCTCAAGTGCTCTGGCAGCTTCTGCTTTCACTCTTGAAACTCAGCTCTGAGACCTCCATGTCAGGAAGCCTGGTCTAGACTTCAGAATGAGGGGGTGCCTGTCATCAGGCCGCTGCTGGACACAGGATTGAAGCCCTCATGGGCCTTCCAGCACAGTGCACCTGCCTGATGGCAAGACCCGAGAGATCCCAGGAGATACCAGCAATCCATGAGGCATGATAAATCATTGCTGAGGGAAGTCACTAAAGGCCTGAGGCACTTTGTTACAAAGCAGTAGTTAATGGATACCCCAACACAAGCAATAACACCCAACAAAACTTCTGAGACCGGACAGAAAAAAAATGTGTTTTGTTGTTGTTGTTGTTTTTGTTTTTCGAGGTAGGGTCTCACTCTAGCCCAGGCTGACCTGGAATTCACTATGTAGTCTCAGGGTGGCCTTGAACTCATGGTGATCCTCCTACCTCTGCCTCCTGAGTGCGGGGATTAAAGGCGTGCGCCACCACGCTAAAAAAAAATGTTTTTTTAAAAAATCCAATCTGATACTTTCTAGACCTCTCTGGTTTTAAACTAAATTTCTAGATGGAGTTTTCCAGAAACCTGAGTCAAGCGAATAGTTAACAAGAACATAATGTTTGGAATATAACAAACGGTGCCAGAAAATGGCACCTAAAACCACAGTGAGTGGCCCAGGTGCTGAGCTCACACTGCTTGAGAAAGGAGAGAGGGGCTGATAGGGAAGTCCCCAAGGATTGTCTGATACCTGGGTGGGTTCCAATGCCACTTTGCAGCTCACGCCTCCAGCCTAGTGATCAGCTTTACACGAACACCGCTTCCCTTCCTACCCATCTGTTCCATCAGCAGCCCTGCTGTGGGATGTGAGACATTCCCAGGGTTCCCATCAGTCACAGGTTTAATTATTCCTGGCTCCTAGGAGCAAAGCTGATTAGCAGATTGGGCAGGGTTTGGGGGGCTGTTTGCAGCAGGCACTTGATGAGATATGAGAAGGCCTGACTGGAAAGTGCCTGGGCTAGTGGTCCCAGGTCCTCGGACATGACCTCTGTGGGCTTCTCTATGCCCGATGGAGCTGTTGACATGGAAGTCAGACTGCAGCTGGGAGTCCTCATCCAGGCCTGGGAGCTGTCAGATCCCAGGATCCTAACGGTTCTACTCAGACCACGCTGCAGTGAGTTGGGTAGAAGCATAAAGCTCCAGGAATCATGGGAGTTGGAACTGGAAAAGACCCACTTGGTCATGAAGCCTCTTCCTTCTCTGTCATGGCCAGATCATTCCCCATGGGATACCTCTCCCCGCTTCAAGAGAGCTTTGTGAAATCTGTTTCCGAATGACTCAGACTGGGAGTCTTCCAGTCATTCCCTGGGGAGATGGAAGGGCCTTTTTGGAGGAGGAAATACTTTCCTCAGCTTTGGTTGGGATTTTTTTTTTTGTTGGTTGGCTCCAGCCCCATCACTCCTGGCTGGTCTCCCTCAGACCACCCTGAACAAGTTCTCTACCTCTTGGATTCCCACACTTGAATCTGCATCATGCTTCCGCTGAGCAGCAATTAAGCCAAGAGGAGGGGCCTGTTCCTAGGCCCCTGCTCTCTGAAGTGATGGCTTCCCTAGCTGCTCCACCAGTCAGACCCTCTGCTCTGAATATCTGGTATTTTTGTCACTGTTACAGCTCATGAGTGTGCAAACTATACTGGGCATGTACTTTATAAGCACCATAAACATAACACTTATGTTGGAATTTATTTGGATTATTTGGGGGGGGGAGTTACTGATCGATTGGATCAACGACCTTGGTTCACGTGTCATTGCCTAACAGTTACAGGTCAGTGGAATATGGCTACTCCATAGGCCAATTGTAATGGTCTCATATACCATACATATAGGTTGGCATAGGCATATAAGCACTTTGGTCTTAGGGCATTGGAGGTGGGAGTTGATTTAATTCAGTGTATAGTCAATAAAAGAAAGAATTAAGCGTTTGTGTCTGGCTAGCTCACAGCCATGCATCGTGGGGTGTTTAGAAAGTAAGAGGTGATGGTTTGTGGGTCTCTGGCCTTGTTACTGGTGAAGAGTGGAAGTGAGATTCTTCCAGTGCGGGGTGAGTAGGTTTATAGGTCATAAGATTGAAAATGAATGAAAGATTTAAATCAGTGTTTTTCTGAACATGTTATCCTCCCAGGGTTCCGGTTCCTAGTGGTATTTTAGGGGATCCATGAGGTGAGTTGAGGAAGGAGGCCCCTTCTCAACTCTGCTTTGATCTGTTTCATGTACAGAACTGGGGTTTCTTGTCAGAGTCTATTTGATAAATAGTGTTCCGTGCTTAGAAGGGAAGTTTGCAAACCACAGGTTCAGAGGCCTGACTTCTAGTAAAAACAAACAGAGAGAAAAAACCTCTTCAGCCCAGTAGCTAACGATTACATTTCTGGGATCCACATAGATCAATCCTCAGACATTTGGGAGTTGCAAAAGCGAAGAGCTAAACAAATAGATGTCTCTGGGTAACTCCGGTGTCATCAGGAAACTCTTAGTCAGTGTAAACAGGACATGCAGACTGTGGCCTTTAAGTGGCAAAGGGAACAAGAAGGCAGTTCTGCTCCGACCTGCAGGTGACTGTCAGGTTGTGTTGTCATAAACACATTAAACAATGCCAGTGAGCACTGAGGTTGAGGTAAATGAGCATCATGTGATAGACAGCGCCATTTTCTCAGAACTTCTCAGGTGCTGGACAGTGTATCTACGTGCACAGTCCATCTTATGAAGGAGGTTCTGTCATCTGTATTTCCCACATGGGGAAACTGAGGCTCAGAAGTTGAGTGGTTTGCCAAGGTTACCCAGCTGATAAGGCAGAGGAGCTGAGGATGGGTCCTTTTGGCTTGAGTTTATGTCCTTAATTACTTTGCTGTATTGAATCTGTTAAACCTTTCATTTTTTTTAACACACACACACACACACACACACACACCTCTAATGATTTTTGGTGAGTAGAGTCACTAGGGATATCATTTGAAAAAGTGTATTTCTTGCCACAGGCACAATTCTATAATCAACACACTCAAAGATTTCTCATACAAAGCTAAAATATCATGTCTGGCACAAATGATCCTCATTGGTAGAAAACAGTATAGAGGGCTGGAGTGATGGCTGAGCGGTTAAGTGCTTGCCTGTAAAGCAAAAGGGGACCTGAGTTCGAGTACCCAGTACCCACACAAAGCCAGATGCACAAGGTGGCACATGTGTCTGGAGTTTCGGCGGCTGGAGGGCCTGGCATGCCTATTCCTTCTCTCCATCTCTATCTGTCTCTTTCTCTCGCTGACTCTTTCGAATAAATAATAAATGAACCAATATAGCGAACCATGTCACGTTGGCAGTGTGTGCTAATAGAAGGCATATAGAGCCATGACAGTGTGTCTGTGCCTGGATTCACTGACTCCAGTAGTCACTCCAAAGCTTTTCTTGGAGTGCTAGAAATGAGAACTTTTTTCTATGTATTATTTATAAGCAGAGAGAGACAGAAAGAAGAGTGACAGAGAGAGAGAGAGGACAGAGAATGGGCAAGCAGGGTCTCTGGCTGCTGCGCACAGAGTCCAGATGCATGCGCCACTTTGTGCATGGGGCTCTATGTGGATACTGAGGAATCGAACCTGGGTCATTAGGCTTTGTAGGCAAGCGCCTTAACTGCTAAGCCATCTCTCCAGCCCAGAGATGAGAAATTTTGATGCTGCAACAGCAGATGCTCTTGTCCAGGTAGATGAGGGTAACCAGTGCAATGTGTGTTTTCAAGATTTTAGTTAATGGGTCTCAGATTTTACTTTAGCTCTAGCATGGACTTTACCAAACCCTGCTGATGAAAGAGGGCCCTGTTTTTGAGGGCCTGGACTGACTTTGTGTTCTTCCATGTCCATGGATCATTTCCCTGTGAGTACCAATAGCCAGGTGGTTCAAGTATGTGCATAAGATTCTCCTGCTGAAATTCTTGGTCCGTTGCCTGTTAGAGCAAAGTATGTCTCCCAGGAGTGACTCTGTCAGGTGTTCGGGCTTGTTTGTGTAGGTGCATTTGGAAAAGTTGGGGTTGTTTGAGAAACTACTTCATCTCATACGCAGGTGGCTTGACTATCATCAGTCTCCACACATGACTCCAAGTTTTTTCCAACAAGGTGAAAGCTTGCAGTGAGCTTCTCTCGGGGAGCAAGCAAGGTCCCTGGGGAAATGTAAACTGATGTAGATACTTGGGAAGTATTGGAAAATAACATTTTCAAGCTCCAAGGACCTTGTTTGCCTAGCAGAAATTCATAACCAGTTGCCCTGATGACTTCAAAAGGTCCATGTTTTTTCCCAAGTGCCTGTGTCACTTCCTGAAAGTAACATTTTCCTTGAAGGGCTGACCATACTACAGAGAACCCCAGGCACAGGAAGTCCCTCTCTGGATTCTCTAGTGGGCGATGACAACTGCTGAGCCAGGGTCCTGATGGGGGAGCGCTGGCTAAGGGGTCACTCTCATGAGCTGCTCACCAGCTGTCGAAATACTTGTGAATCACCCTTGAGCCGGGTGCTCAGAGGGGCCCTGGGCACACTCATGGACCTCAGGGGCTGGGGGAATGCACAGTCCACCGTACAGTGACAGCACTTGTCAGGGCTCTCCAAAACATCTGCCTTAAGGAGGCAGTTGCAACTCCTACTGGGGAGAGTTTCCCTCCATCGTCCGTGAGAAGCAATAGTGAGTGGGAGTGAGTGACACCCAAATCAAGAGGAAATGAGTCCACTCTCCACTTGGGATTACACTGCAGATGAATTTCACATTTGGGTTAAGGAATTTCTTTCTTTAAAAAAAAAAAAAGAAAAAGCTAAGTCGATGACCTAGTTTTCTGGAAAGCAGACTGAAGTACAGTAACAGCCTGCTGAAATGATCGCTTTGGTTGCTTGTTTTGTTTTTCATTTTGGTGTGTGTGTGTGTGTGTGTGTGTGTGTGTTTAAGAAAATGCCCCAGAACTTACTGGCATGCTTCTCTGCCTTTGGCCCAACGTCAAGGTAGCCAGACCTGCTGACAAGCTGTTTTAAAACTGCTGTGCTCAGCAGAGCCGTGGATCCTTGCTTCATCCGCACCCATCCCTCACTGGAGGATCGAAACAAATGCCATGTACTTCCTTTATTTACAGCAATTGCAACAGACTTGCCCGGTTAAATTTTCACTGTAAAACTGTAACCAAAAGCCATTCATTTTATATGCCCTCCCCAGGATCCTACTTCATCCACCCAGACACCATGAGACACCTGTTCTCTGGGCATTGTGCCCCAGTGTGCCACCTGATGACTTGAAGCCAAGATCTGAGCTCTCTTCCCCTTGTGACTGTCATCCAACCTGCCATGTGTGGCGGAGTCTGTGGAACGGAACACAGAGTCCCCGCCCCCTTGAGCTTATGGCCCATAGCAGCCTGAGTGATGGAGCTTGCCTGGCTTGGAAATTTAGAGTAAGGGAATCCACTCCACCTGGGAAGATGGCTATGGATGGACACACTGAGCCTGAGCCGGCAGGTCAGGCCTCTCATTCCTTCCCAGGCAATGGAGGGGAGCCAGTAATTGTCCACAGCCCTCTTCAATGTCTGTCCCAAGAGTCAGGGAAGAGAGTGTCTGTCTGCTAGTCTCTCCCCAACATGACCCTTGAGAGACTCCAGTTGCTGAATGGGAAACACACTATGGCCATCAGGCCAACGTCAGACACACCCAGACCACCAAGGTCAGACACTCCCAGAGCTGCTGCTTCCAGGAGCCTGTGTCCCTCTGCCCAGTGGACCAGCAAAGGGCACTTGTGAATGGCTGTCTAGGACCTCTTGGTGGCTTCTCTCAACCATGGCTGTTTTTCATGTCTTTGGAGGCTGACAATGCCTGAACCTGCCTGTTCTCTCCATCCAGTTTCTCGGTGTTTGTCCCTGGTTAGCTAGTACTGGTGCCTCTGTCCCTTTCATCTCTGTGCCCATGTCATGCCTGTCCTTGGAGGTCCAGCTCATAACCACCTCTACCATGGAACATACCCTCTGAGTCACATGTGTTCATCTTGCGGCCTGTGGGCTGCATGCAGCTGGGGAGATAGCTATGAATGCAGCCCAGCATCAAATCATAAATCGTGTTGCTATTCTGGGGGTAACTAGATTGTGTGGTCCTTAAGTGTCAACTTTGTAGGTGACAACATGCCACAATGTCAAAAGGTTGGACACACCTGCGAGTCTAGGCTGTTTCCCTTCTACAGGGGGTCTGGTCTTTATCTGACCTACTTCAGTGTCATGAATCATTTCTGGAGACCGGTGGACTCTCCTCCCCTACTGCATAGAACACACAGCCTTCAAGTTTCCGAGTCCTGTGGGATTCATCTTTACATCCCCCACAGGGTCTCACTCCCAGGAAGTGCTCTCTGGAGAATAGTGTGTGCCCACAGAGATCTATGGGCTCCCCGAGGAATGTGCCCTCAGAACCTACTCTTGCTGTGCTGTCCCTGTTGGCAGGGCACAGTGAAAGGTTTCTGCCATCAGCCTTGTCCTGGAAAGAGATTCTCAGACTTGGGACACCATCTCCTGAGTGCAGTTGCAAAGCTGACAAGGCTCAAAATAGCCACACTTAGGACGTAAGTTCTAGAAACATCAGGGCACAGGAAGACCCTAATGGTGGTGCAGGATTTACTTCTGAAGGATTTCTGGAAGCCTTGGACTAAAGGTTAAAAAAAATTCAAAGCCACAGAACTGTTAAATTTCTACAAGTTTAGGATTTTGGAGTTACAAGTGCTTTCCCTTTTTTATCAAATACAGAAATTTATTTTTAAAAGCTAGATACTCAAAAAAAAAAAAAAAAAACCACAAAACCTTAACAGTGATAGTTTGGGTTCTGCCATGTGCAGGCCAGGTGGACACGAAGGGATGAGTGCCCTCCTGCAGGTAGGTACTACAGTGACCATGATCCTGCTGTTTTCTTCCCCCCTCTCTCTTTCCTTTCTCCTCTTTCTTCCTTTCTTTCTCTCTTCCTTTCTCTCTCCCTCCCTCCCCCTCTCAATCTTCCCTCCTTCCTTTCCTTTCCCTTTCTTTTCTTTTATATTCTTTCCTTCCTTCCCTCTTTCCCTCCCTCCCTTTCTTCTTTCTTTCTTTTTTTATTTCTTCCTTTCTTCTTTCTTTCCATCCTTCCTTTCTTCTTTCTTTCCTTTCTTCTTTCTTTCCTTCCTTCCTTCCTTCCTTCCTTTCTTTCTTTCTTCCTTTCTCTCTTTTTTCTTCCTTCCTTCCTTCCTTTCTTTTTTCTGTGCTAGAATCAAACTCAGGGCCTTATGCATGTTAGGCAAGCACTCTATACTGGGCCACATCCCCAGCCTCTGAATGTCATCTTTTGTGGGGGTTTATAGCACAATCCTTTATGGGTTTATTTCCTGTGTTTTTCCCCCTTCTTTGGGTGTTACTTGATCGCCCATCACTGGAAGTCTGGGACTTGTTTTACTAACTGATTTATCAGGTGCCAGGCTGGTCACACAACTTGCTGCAAGACTATGTGAAAGGGACCCCACCTCCCAAGAGTGTTGCCACTCGACTGATCAGGAGCCCTGGAAAAGGGGGGAGGCCCAGGGCTGCCTTTGTGTTTCCCATCGCAGAGTACATGTGACATGACTTCTTCAAGTGGGTCTTTCATTTGAAACAGGAGCTCCACCGCCTCCACAGGGCCAGAGGGGCTGTCAGGAATGAAGCGAAACACGGTGCTGCTTACAGGCCTCTGGTCCTCATGTTTGTGTTCTGGATTGTTAATCAGGGAATTCTTGAGAGCGGCTGTCTCCCCCTCACCCCCACCCCCACCCACAGACCTACTTCCCCTGCTTGTTCACAAAGCTTTCCTCTCCACCCAGAGGCCCTGCCTGCTGGTCCTAGGGCTGGGCTGAAGCAGGGGTGTGGGATGGTTGAGAGACAGGCTTGTAGACTTCAGGGTGATATGTCAAACAATTAATTAAGTGACGGGCTTCCACTTCCTCTAAGTGGGAGGTAAAATGTTTTCTATTTCTTTGTTCTTCCTGCCAATATCAGTGCTATTTTCCATCATGGAGACCCCACAGTCTGCCTAAACATTTCCGGAACTCTCTTTGTCAATGCTAGAGGTCATTGTCTCCCTCCAAGGGTATAAGAATGTCAGAGACACTGGGGGTTTCCTTGTTGCTAAAGGTAAGAAATGTGGGATGAAAACACTGCATGTTCTCCTAACATGATAGGGGCTACACAGAAAGAAAGGTTGGGCATCATTTGGAGTCAGCCCTGGAGAACCCCTGAAAGGAGGCCATGTGAACCCCATGGAGGAAGACCTGTCATCCTAGGTGCAACTAATTTGATGCACCCATTTTTTAGCTGGTTTTGTTTTATTATTTTTTAATTAATTGCACATGTGTATGGGATATGATATAATAATGTAACATAATATAATGATCAAATCAGGGCAATTAGAATATCCATCTTGAACATTTATCACTTTATGTTGGAAACCTTT
>PVHP010006024.1:0-62853 GCA_004024765.1 Zapus hudsonius
GCCAGTGTTTGGCACACCTTCCTGCCGCTGTTTGCAGTGCTGTGGCAGAGGTGATGTCCAGCCCTCTGCTCATGCCATCGTTTTCCCTGCCAGAATGGAGTCTCCCCTTGAGTCCGTAAGCCAAATAAACCCATTCCTCCACAAGCCACTTTTGTTTGGGTTCTTTCTGTGCAGCAACTAGAAAGCTGACTGCAACAGTCACCAAGTGGGGAAGCACTCAAGAACCCTGTTTATTACCCAGGAATTCTTTTTAATTAGTCCACAAGAAGGAGGGGTTGCCCTACTAATGAGCCACAGGCCAATAGCTGACATCCTGGCAAGAGATGAGCCACACCAGACCTACTGTGGAGGCTCCACATGGAACCCCACAGAGAGTGGTGGGATAAGCAAAAGACTTAGAACCACAGCCAATCAGTCAACCCAGGATAAGCCAGCGATACAGACACCAACGATTTTCAACACAACCTAAAGCAGAAGTACAGAGGCACCTAAGACCTCAACAATAAAGAAGCCTTAATACTCACCCACCATGATTCAAGGAACTGAGCAGAAGAGGGGGTGGAAAGATTGTAAGAGCCATGGTGGGGGAGAACTCCCAGAGACATGGCTCCCCTGAGTAATAGCATACAAAGAGGGATGGAATGGGGTTGACTCCTAGGCTCCATAAGCCCCTACTCTGTGAACTGATCCAGTTTGCCCATGGAGGAGGATACCCAGCTGATTGGGGACAAGGAAGAGGTAAATCGGGGAACTGGGGACTCCAACACATTATTTGCTCATTCAATGTGTCTAATTATGGATAATAAAGAAAAAAAGAAGGAGGAGTTGGTACTAGGGAGGACCGTTTGGGGGGGTTCTAATGAATTGCTTACATAATGCTTTTACTAGTGTGCATGTTCCATCCCATGATGCATCTGGATTTAATCATATGTCTTCCCATTTATACATGGGCATATGATGGCAGGTAGGGATATTTCCCCTAAAGTTCATTTAGGACACACAGTTTGCCTTACCGCACATGTACCTAAAGCCAGTCCAGGCTGGATGTACTACTACTGTTCCAAACATATATATTTAAGAAACATTTGAATATAAATCAATTACAAATAATGTTCACTAGGGGGAGGGAAAACCTACTTCATTGTTTAGAATGGGGTGTACATGAAGCTTGATGCAGGCAGGGTCCCAGGTTCCCAAAAAGTTTCTCATTATGTCATGAGAAAAAGGATGTGTTTATTGCCTAAGCCAAGCAGTGCTCTGGATTGCTAAGCTATTTTCCTATACATGCCTGCTTCCCTCTGTTCCTCCCCTTCAGGCCCCATAATTTACTTCAATACCTTACAGAGCTCAAGAAACTGCTTTGCTTATTATTGTAGTTTATTATAAAAGCTGGGAACTCACAGCCAGATAAAGAGAATTACAGGACCAGAGCCAGAAGTGTCCAGAGTGGAGATGTTCCTGACTCAGTACTGCAAAGTTTCTTACCTTTGAGTCTTTATCTCACACCAATGAAGAATCGGGTACATGGACAATAAGAGTAAAACAAAGAATATTCATTGAGAAAATACTGAGGAAGCATGTGTAGGATTGTGACAACTATCCAAAGAAGAGATTTTACAAAAGAGAGAGAAAGGGAAAGATTATACTTTCTAAATTAGAACTCAGAAAAGCAAGCAGGCTTAACAGTGAGGGACTTCTGAGAGTGGGAGTACATTAACTTATTAAGGGATGATTCTTTCTCTCACCTCCTCACCACGTCTTCAGGTCCAGCAGCTGTCCAGAGGGATGCTCTCCTGACCAGGTTCAGGTGGAGTAACTCTTAAGGGAAGAAATGTCTGCAATCTGACTTCCACCTTCCTCTTTTTCACTATTTTAAATCTTAGAGAATCATCATGAGAGACAGGTCCACCTTCAATGTTCTCCTAACAACAGGTTGACCCATGAGCACGTGGGAGGTAGAGTCTCTTTAGGCAGTTAGAGGTCTGCCCACTGTGACCTCACACAGCTTCCCCAGGCTCCTCCCTGACTCACCTAGATGAAGGTAGGTCACTCAGGAGGACCCCCACCTCCGGCATGATTTTTATAACCAGGCCAGAAGTGAGTGAAGCCCCCCCACTCTCCCATCTGGTTCTGGACTCACTCGGGTTTGGGTTGGAGGTGGTGAGTGGCATCTTTTCTCTCCCTCTGATGGCAGCCAGATGGCTGTACAGCATTCCAGCACCATTTACACTGGACGTCTGGAAGATCCAATAAGAATGGACACTCCCCACTTCTGGAGGGGGCACCCCCTTCCTGCCTTACAGTGTTAGACTTCCCGGGCTCTGAGACAGGCTCCAGCACCAGTGTTTACAGTACTTGCTGCTGCTGCAAGCTCTGCCATGTCCTGGTGACACCCCAGCAGCATGTTGACCCAGGCCAACCTCCCCTCCTTCCTCCTCCTCCTCCTTCTCCTCCTCCCCCCCCCTCCCCTTCTCTAACACTTTTTTTCCTAAGGGGTACTAAGCACCATTCGGATGTCTCCACGGTAACTAGAGATGGTGCCAACCAAGTGGATTTTAAAGATGGCGCCCTGTGGATTTTAAAGATGGTGACGACCATGTGGATTTCAAAAATGGCTCCACCCATGTGGATTTTAAAGATGGCGCTGACCATGTGGATTTCAAAAATGGCTCCACCCATGTGGATTTTAAAGATGGCACCCTGTGGATTTTAAAGATGGTGACGACCATGTGGATTTCAAAAATGGCTCCACCCATGTGGATTTTAAAGATGGCGCTGACCATGTGGATTTTAAAGATGGCTCCAACCATGTGGATTTTAAAGATGGCGCTGGCGCCAACCATGTGGATTTTAAAGATGGTGCCAACCATGTGGATTTTTAAAGATGACACCGACCATGTGGGTTTTAAATATGGCGTTGACCATGTGGACTTTAAAGATGGCGCTGACCATGTGGCTTTTAAAGATGGCGACAAGCATACAATCTTTCTGTACAGCAAAGTCAATACCTTGTTTTTATCCTAATTTAACAGTTTTAGTAACTGATATAAGTGATTTATACCAAACTAAAATACTCAACACCAATAACTCAAGGAAGTTTATTGGTGTGGTAAGTTACAAAAGACAAAACATTAGAGAAGTAAAAAAGAAGTAGACAGATTTATTCTTTTTCTCTTCTCTCCCTTTTATGGTTGCTTCTCTTTTAAGTTAATGTGTGATATGATCTGTATAATACAGTCGATCACATTGTGTCTCCAACCAGGAATTCCTGCAGAGAGCAATGAATGTTCATTCACAGCTTGCATTCTCCTTCTTAGCCTGGGCCCCAGGTCATGAAATGTTATTGCCCAAAGTGATGGCGAGCCTTCCCATCTCAATTAACCTAACCTAGAAAGTCCCTGGCAGACATGCCCAGGAAGGAAGTGATTCTAGATCCTATCCACTTGAAAACATCACAAACTCCTACCGCATCCTCACCCACCCCACCCCTAATTAGTCATCAACGTTCAAAAGAGACTCTTACCACTTGGGAAATTTAAAGAGCTTTCCAAGCTCTTTGCCTGGAACAAAAACATAAGACCAAATATTTACTTCTCATTACACCACAAGTTTAAGGGTGTTATTACATGGGCAGAAATCACTAGACTAAGGGATACTGTCTAAGGACCAGGACTTTGGCATCCTATGAACATGTACCAGAAAGGCAAAGGGGACACATGATAGAAGAGAGGCTTACTGCCAGACACTACCTGGGAGAGAAGACAAAGGTTCTTAATCTCTTCTCGTGCAATAATTAGCCCTATGTGGAGCAGATTAAGACAATGGTGCAGAACAGAAAACCCAGGCATGTAGCATAACCTGGGGTCATTCGGGCACTGAGGACTCCTATAACCCAATATGCGCCTGAAAACCAAGCAGCCACTCTTAGCTATTTATCACTTTGAGCAACAAACCAGGAGTATGATCTAAGCACTTATTTAAAACTAGACTATAACTCAGTAAACTTAATGAAAGAGGAATAAGTTTAGGACATGTGTGGATGACAAAGAAAGAAAATAAGGTATCTGGATGTGAAGAATTGTAAAGAACTTGGGCATTTGCTAATTGACAACTTGTCCCTTGGGAGCACAAGGTTCTAACTACTTAGGTGAATGATGGAGTAATTATCGTGAATTGAGTAAACTAATTAATTGGGTGTTAGCATTTCAACTGACATATGGCCATGGAGGAGATTCATGAATACTGCAATGATGATAATATTAGTAATAATTATTTATCTTTGTAGTTTGAACATAAAAATTCTCCCATAGACTCATGTGTTTGAATACTTGGTCTGAGCTGGTTGTGCTGTTTGGGAAGGTTGTGCTTTTGGAGGTAGAACCACACAAACCACACAAACTGACTCAGGCTTGGATACAGAAGAGGCCTGGGCAATGGGAGGGTTCAAGGTGTCCGTTTTTGTACCACCCAGATCTGCGGATGCACTCCTAGGACATGAATTTCTCATTCTACAATACACAGCTTTGCCATAAGAAAAAAGGAGTGTCAAAGCGGCTGCTTTTATGGGAAACTGAGATGCTAACGACAGGGCTACTTACTATATGGTCCAATTCTCAAGATGTCATTTTCACCAGCTTGTCAGTTGTTCAGTGCAGCTATATATAGGTAATATATAAGCAGAGATAACATATATAGCAGCTGCATATAGATAAATAGGTAAAAGATGTAAATAAGGTTTAAATTTTATTCATTTTTATTTCAATCTTATTCATCAAAAGGCCCAAATAATACTGGTCTTCATAATTCCATATAGCAAGGCTTGATATCAGCTTAGACCTGCTTCTTTCTATAGAACAATCTCCTTCTCCTGGGCGTTAGACTTGCCTGACCACTGACTCTCCCCGAGCTCTCACTGTATTACAGATCCCTTAGATTTTGCTGAAGTAAAGCATCTTTGAGCTTTGTCGACCATCTGAGTCTAACCTTGCCATTCTGTTTATCCCAGAGAGATAAATTTTTATTTTTATTTTTATTTCTGACTATTCCAGAACAAGAATCCAGTGTTTTACGGTTATCTCCACTAGAGTTTGAAGTGTTTGAGGTTGGCTGATTTCTCCTTTATTTTGTTCCTTCAGGTGAAAGTGCATTTGCCAGGGTGATTATGCTCATTATTTAAGAATAACACAGGAGAATGAGCCCAGGTTCTTGCAAATAATGATGTCATAGCACATAGGGTAAAATTACTATCTCAGATATTATTGTTACAAATAGGCTCTGCTAGAAGACTACTCCACATTAGGCATGCTGCCATGAGCAGGTTAGTTAAATGCCTCAGTCTTCTCACATCAAACAGGACATTATAACAGAACAGAAGCACCTAGAACAGAACCAGGTGTTAGCTCTTATCATCACTTCCCAAACATGACTGTTACCAATGGTCTCTGCCCGGTATTTCCAGGTTCTAGGCATCTTAGTCAAAGAATTGGAGTACAGATAATAAAGCAGTAAGGAATTTTATTAGGAAGTAGAGAAAAGTACAGAAAGAATTACGCTGCAGGGAAGCATTAGGCTCCTTGGGGGGTAGCTACATTGCCCAAGAATGGCAGGTTACTATGTGGGGCCTCTCTGATGCAGTCTAGGAGATGGAGGAGCAGGCTACTAGGAAGCAAGGGAGGCAGAGAGGTTCTCTGTTTTGATTTGCAGGTTGGGGTTATGTAAGCCTTCATTGACTGTGCATGTCCCTTTCTATGATGAATCTGATTTTAATAATATATATGCTCAAGATTGCACAGGCAGAAGATGGTAAATAGGGGATGCTCCCCATTTCACTCAGCGTTCACTCAGAAGACACAGTTTGCCTTCTTGTACTTGCCTCTCAAGCCAATCCAAATCAGACCAGTCTTGTCTCCTGATGCTACATACATCATGGAACATGTTTGGATAGACATAGGGTACTACCAAGGAGGTTGATAAGAGAAGTGACTTATTTCTATTATTAAAAGCATTTTGATTCAGGTGAGGGTCTCAGATGGCCAACATAATGCTGGGTACATTATTTTGAATGGATGTGTTTACTGCCCAAGACAATTGGCACCCCACATTACTAAGCTGTACCCTATCCTTGACTGCTTCATGTTCTAGAAAGAGCCTAACTCCTGAATGTCCATTGCTCTAACAATGACCATAAGCAGTGCTTCACCATCCTAGCTTTTATTTACTGACATAGACTCAAGCCTTGCTTCAATTCAAGCCACTGTTTCTTTAAGCAGGTACCAATGAAAAACTGCTGGACAAACTCCCTCAGAGGAGAAACAGATCATCTGTATAGGATAAGCACAATGAGAAGCTCAGTGGGTGTTCATTCCTGCCAGGTTATCTCAATGTGCACAATGGAGCCCACACATGGAGAGTTAATTGAGGCTCAATTATCCAACACTAGGAACTTCACGTTACTCTGAAGGTCCTGGAAGCTGTTAAAAGTGTTAAGAACAAGAGAGTGACATGTGAGACCATGGGTATTTGTGGTTTGTAGGCTATATTCTACAACCAAATACACTTGGATGTAGAACCTGATGGAGCCCTTTAGGCATGCTGAATGGGGATTATTTCTTTCTCCTAACTTCTTGGTCTCTTACACATTGTCTCCACCAAAGCAGGTCACTAAAATTCTTCTTCCCTGCGGCAGGTTACTGAAACTAGAATCCTCTTAGCCAAAGCAATTTACAAAAGTCAGAATGCTTATTCTTCTCTTCCCTGAAAGACCCTCATTCCCACTCTAGAGAAGGAACGTTACACACAGAAATCTGACAGCCAGATCTAGCAGCCTTGCTAGGCTCCTCCCCTTTCTTTATTACCATTAACTCCTACCCATTTGTCCAAACCCGCTTCAACTGGGGTCTTCTTTCTTCATCAGATCTCGCCATAAAAACATACAGCTTTTGATAATTCACTTCTGAAAATTTCTATGCCATATAAACATGGATTAAATAAAATTACTCTGCTTTTAACCTGACTCTGCTAAAAGTGCCTACTTTGACCTTTATCATGGGTAAGGGACAAAATCCCAACCTTTCATCTCTGGGAAACTTCAGCCCCACGGATGGATTGAACTCCTTCAAGTCTCAATCCCTGTATCTGAAGAATGACAGTAGGAGTGGTGTCTAGCTATGGAGTTTATAAAAGGAATGCAATTAGGATGGAGATTCAATTAGGATGAAGATGTGAAAGACATTAGCACGGTGCTCCTTTCTGATAAATATACAATAAACAGATAGTGAGGGTACCAACAATTGCTAAGGAGAGGAGGAATAGGTAGGGGAGAGAAAGGAAGAGAGGGAGTGAAGGAAATTGAGGGATAGGGTTGAGGATAGAAGGAGGAGAAGAAATAGAGGAAGAGGAGTAGAAGGAAGGAGAAAGGAAGAGAAGGAAGTAGAAAAGGGAGAAGGAAGAAGAAAAGGAGAAAGAGTAGGAGGAGAAAGATAAGTGGTGTGATTGCTGTTTTGTTGTCAACTTGACCTGTTTAGTAATCTTGGGTTGTTCGCAGGAAGGCAGTCCTCTCAGTATGGGGCAGGATGTAAGGAAGCTCAGGGGAGCTAGAAACAAACTTCCCTTCCTGGGAGTGTGAGAAGGAAATTCCAGAGACTCAGGGAGTCAACAAGTCTGGGGAAGGGTTATAAGATCATACCCTAAGACTGTATAAAGAGGAAAGAAATTTCTGTTCTCCCTGCTTGTTTTATTGGTGTGTGTTTGATATTAGTGATGGGCTTCTCTCTCTTCTTAGACCTGTGAAAGGGGGCCAGCCTCTTTCACCATTATGGAACTTCCCCTGGATCTGTAGCTTCAATAAATCCTTTCCTCCCAATAACTGTGCCTGGTTTGGAGCTTCATCCCAGCAGCGTGTGAGCTGACTACAAGTAGGAAGAGCGAGAACAGGAGAAGAAGGGAGAAGAGGAGGAAGAGGGCAAGGAGGAAGAGCAAGAAAAGGTAGAGGAGAAGGGAGGAGAGGAACTTATTGAGAATAAGAATAATTTTTGAATTCATTTTTATGCTCAATAGCTAGCATGAAGCATGTCATATTGTAGGCACTCAAACTGCTTGTTGGATTAGATTAAAGACAAATTTATCTCAAAGGGCCAGAAATGTATTTATTTCTTATCTTCACAAGCCTTGGAGGAGTGAGGAGCCAGATTGTTAGTTGTTGAAGTCAGTAAGATGCCCAAAGAAGAAAAATATAGCCTGGATAATTTGGTGTGCTTATGAGAAAACTCTGATGGTAATAATTACTAATTATGCCAACCCAACTCATTATCTTTATATCACAATTGGAAGACGAGCGTCAAAGTCAGTGAAAAGCACGAGAGCTGTCATGGAAATCCTGCAAGGTAATTGGGTGTTCTTACTGGGTTCCCTCTCATTAGATTTGATGTAATTGTTTTTAAAACATTAAGGCATAATGACGAGTCTGTATTTCACTATAACACACTTGCACAATAATCAAATCCACTATACAATTATGGTCCCATTAAATCTAGGTTAACTACCCATTTGAGTCACTAAATCTAATCTGTTACCTTGCAACATGTACACGATGTTTCCATCATGACTGAGTCATAGTCAGGCTTTGCTCATACCTCTGGGAAAAAGTTCACAATCTTTTTTTTTTCGCATGTGTATGTAGTGTGGGGGTGGTGCACATGTGTGTGCAGGTACACATGCATGAATGTGAAGTCCAGAGGTCAATGCTGGGTGTCTTCCTCAATCACTCTCACTTGGTCTTCTGAGACAGGGTCTTTCACTGAACTGGAAGCTGAGGGTTTCAGATAGACTAGATGGTCAGTGAGCTTCAGAATCCACAGCACTAGGAATGCAGGCATGTGCCACCATTCTGGGTTTTTAATGTGAGTTCTGAGTATCTAAACTTATGTTCCTCATCTTTGTGTCACAAGCACTTTCCTGACTGAGCCATGTCCTCAGCCCCTGCAATCACTTCTTAACAAAGGTTAGGCGATATAGACACATGCTACAAGTTGCCCTGCAGTTTCACTAGGAACCTGATATTCAGAGCATCACATCAGGAGTGGGAAAGGGGCACTTGAATGATACGACGTACCATTTGTTCTTCCAGTTTAACCATAATCTAGTAGAATCAGAAAGCACCCTGGCTTCAGTCTTTCCATTAGCTTTGTCAACTTCTATGAGATCAGCCAGGAACATCCCTGGTTAGACTTCCTCTGCCCAGCACAATGAAAAAAAAGAAAAAACTTCAAAGGGAGGCAAGCCTCAGGGAACTCAATACATTTGTCCCCCTTGCTCTGGGAGGTCCACCATGGTAATTTTACATAAGGAATCTCAAGAGGAAATGGCTTTGAAAAGACAGCCATCAAGAGCTGTGGGGCAAGCCAGAGAAAGAACAGATCCCACGGGGAGGCAGCTGGCTCATCCAGCTGTGGAGGGAAGCAAAGTGGTGTGATGGATGGTTTCAACTGGAGACAATGGTTGTCCATGAGGGACAGGCCTTTGTTCCTAGGTTCCTGCACCCTTTCTCTGACCCACCCTCTGACCTGTAAGCTGTGCACATGGCAGGGACGCTCTGGCCCTCTGCAAGAGAAAGCCCTACACAATTTCTCATGCAAAAGCTGCCCTTCCCCCTCCCAGCTCCTTGCAGTCTGGCCAGATGGTGAAGGGGTTGAAGGTGGAGGGTGCTGGACAGGGATTGCAATCAGCATTAGCACTAATCAATTGCACAGAAAGATAAGAGCTGGGGAGATTGGTATGGGGACTTGTTTTTCTCAGGAGGGGGAAATTGAACAATCAAACCCAGGTGGTAACTGAGGGGCCTAATTAATTTGAGTTGCCAGAGATATGTTCCAATTTAAAGTTGGGGAAGGGGAAAGTCTGTACATAACTAGTGAGTTTTGTGATGGGAAGGAGGCACCGAGCCTTAGAGGTTCTTTCTCACCCTTGGTAGCCTGAAGGTTAGTATTTCTGCCCTGACTAGGTCATGAGAGCCCTTCTGGGACAAGTGAACTTGAACCTGCAGTGCAAACATGAGGGAGATTTATCCAATGGCTGAAAATTCACATTTCACAAGACCTGGCCATCATCTGTGAATGTCAGAGTCTGGTCACAATAGCAACTACAAGTTACCATCCACCTACATTGTGACTTGAGGGTAACTGGAAGACAAATGTTACAAAGCTTCACCAGGGTCATAAGGTACACACACACACACACACACACACACACACACACACACACACACACACGCTAAGAGTGTCCCCGTAGATCTGAATCCATAAAGACTGGGTTCAGTGAGACACTCTGTCCAGAAAACAAAATGGAGAGCAACTGAGAAATACATCTGATATTCTCTGGGCTCCACATATGTACGTGCATGCATACTAGCTCAGCCTGCCAGGGAACCTTATTCATCTCGTTTTATAGAAGAGGAGGTGCATACTCACAGGTATTAAGTAACTCACCCCAGTCATCCAGCTCATGAGCGGGGAACCCAGCTTCTGCCCTAGGATATCTGCTAACTAAAAAGGCTATACTCCTACTGCAACAAGCTGACTCAGTGTCAGGCTACCAAGCCCTGAGGGTTATTTGGAGCTCAAGTTCAGACTGATATGGAACACAAAGACCTTTCCACCCATAGCACCTGAGCCATATTATATCACTAAGGACATGTGGGCCCTCCTCTTCCCTAGAACCATGCCTGTGTGTCAGTGACTCTGTCACTTCAAGGGATGTTCTCTTTTTACGTGAAGTCACTATGTCTGTAAGTACTGATATCTTTACCCCCTCCTGGTCTCTCGGGTAGAAACGTGGTATTCCTCTTCTCTCTCCTTCAACCTCCCTTCCTGAAGCTCCCTCCCAGTTCACCCTTGTGTTCTATGCTATCTGCATAGACCATCATGTCGAGTTCCATTATCCTAGGTGTAAGTCTAAAGCATGGCTGGCCCTGTCATTACCTTGTTCAGCACACCATTCAGCCCTTCAACTCTTCAATAAGCCTCCAGAATCCCCTTTGATTGGCCATAAACTTGCATCCTGAAATAGCATTTCTTGTTGTCCCCAACTCATAAACAGATCTACTACCAGAACCAATGCAGGTGGGCAGGATAGCAAGGACTAGATACCAAAGAGGTACTGTGTACCTGAAAGCCATGCTGTTTAAATGCACCATAGACATCTAGGTTGCAAGTGGCCTGGAGCGGGTCAAGGAGTCATGCATTGCCACCAGACATTGGACCGTGTTCACTATCTGCTTAAAAGAAGGCACGTTCTCACATCCTGTGAAATTTGAATACCAGAAAGACAGGATACAGTCCAGATGGAGGTCATAATACTGAAACACCAGACAGAACTATCCACCTTCCAGGTGGGAGTAGAAGCAAAGAGAACCAATTAAGAGTCCAGATCGTGTGTGTGTGTGTGTGTGTGTGTGTGTGTGTGTGTGTGTAGAGAGAAAGAGGGTATGGAAGTCAGAGAATGGTGCTGGGTGGGTGTCTTCTCAGTCTCTCTCTCTCTACCTTATTTTTTTTTAGTGAGATCTCTCTGAGCGGAAGAGGGGGCAAAAAGATTGTAAGAGCCATGGTGGGGGAGAATATCCAGAGACATCGCCCCCCCTCTGTAACAACATACAAAGGGGGATGGAACCAGGTTGACTCCTAAGCTATCCATACCTATACCATATCCATACCCCCTACCCCATGGACTGATCCAGACTACCCACGGAGGAGGATACCCAGCTGATTGGGAACAGGGAAGAGGGAAATTGGGGAACTGGGGATACCAACGCATTATTTGCTCATTCAATGTATCTAATTATGGATAATAAAGAAAAAAATGATCCAAAAAATAAATAAAATAAAATGAGATCTCTCACTGAAACCAGAGCTCACTGATTCCGTTAGACTAGCTTGCCAGCGAGCCCTAGGGATCTGCCTGTCTCCACCTCCCCAACGCTGAGATTACAAGTGCACACCACCACACCTGGCTTGTTACATGAGTTCTGGGATTCTGAAGACGAGGCAAGCACTTTATCCATTGAGCCTTGTGCCTAGCATCCCTTGCCCACAACTTTTTCAGCCAAGGCAGAACAAAAACAGCTGGAAGAGTCCTGCATCTTGCCTGGCTAGTCTTAAGCTCGTCTTAATTTATGGCTATGGTGCTCATTCATACCTTTTGGTTCAGCGTGTTTAATTTCTCATTACATTTACTGCAACCAATAACAGTCATGCTTAGCCTCTCTTTCTTACCAGGTTCATAATTCTCCCTTCTCTACTGGTGACTGTAGAATTGTGAGCTTCAATACCAGTAGTAGATTCCCTTTGTGATCTATGCACTAGCATTTCACACTGATTTTTGTTCCAACTATGAGGAAAATTCTGGAAAAAAATTACAATATCTTTTATAAAAATAGCACTGAAATGAACGTGTCACAATATGTATAGTTAATTTCATGCGCTATTATGTTTCCTGGCTTCTGAAGTTCCTGGCAGTGAGCCTTTTCATGCTGTCTCGATGTTGGAACGTTGCATCCTGATGCAGGAAGGGAGGCTGCAGACTCAGATGCTCAATTAGAACCTCTTGCTTCTCCTGCACTCACTATATAAAAGCCATTTTCTTATCAGAATTTAAAACTATAAAACTGATTTTTCAAATAGAGTATCTTCTTTTCATCATTTAATTTTAGTTGCTCTCAATTCTTTAGTCTTTGACTCATAGTAGACATTGCTGTGTACAAAGTCCAGGCCAGAGTACCAGAGCGGAACACTTTGTCTGACAGTCCTGTGAAACGGGGCCAACCAACTGAGGCAAGGCCATCTCTAACATAACTGAGGCTTTACAAAGACAATTCTGTCTGGATGTGATACCAAGCCAGCACTCCACCACTGCTACAAAGACGGGGACAGCTTGCAAGAGCCCTTTTTTTCCAGAACTCCTGTAAATTAGAACATTTCCTAAGACAGGGAAGCCTAGAATAATTTTCCAGTTGACTTGTCCTGTAACTAGGGACAAGCTCCCCTATCTCAGTGCAATGCAGATGAAAAGCTTTTGTAATTTCTCTCGGGTTTTCACAATTGCTTATTTATGGGGTGGAAAATCACCAGTGTATGGATCGAAGCTTAAGCAAGCTGGCAGGGGACACCTCCATAGGGAAAGCTGACATGTAGTGGTCACTTAATAAATACCTTTTGGTTACCATTGTAGAAGTGGAATAGACTGTACTGGTCATCTGTCTAAAAGACCTGGATGATGCTCTCATAAGCTTAAACACTCCAAAATCTCCACTGTCTGTGTGCATTAATTTTCTTGCCAGATCGACATGAATATCTTTGGTATTTGAGTCTTTTCTTTTTTTCTTTTAAAAATTGTTTACATTAATGTTTGTCTTTCCTCATCACAGGCCAAATTCCCTGAGGGCAAACACAACATCTTCCCCTTGCTTTGCAACTTGCTTGTAGCTGCCAAAGACAGTATCAGTTGCACAGTGGGTACTCAATAAACACATCGATAGGCATTCAACACTCAAGCAACACCAACAGCCCCATTGGCATCAGACACTGCAAAACTAGATCATATGTTTGATGCAGGCATTGTGGCTCATGAGGATAAGCTCTGTGAATGGTGTAAATTAGTCACACCAGAGAGAGAGAGAGAGAGAGAGAGAGAGAGAGAGAGAGAGAGAGAGGTATGGATACACACACAACTCAAACTTTTGGAAAAATTATATCTTTCTTGCAAAGATGCCAGAATGTCCGAGAATGGCTTAACCCTAGGAATTTCTCATAGATTAGTCATATGGTTAAATAATTAGAATTAAGGTCCAGTATGGGATTGCCCCCAGTGAAGAGAGGCAGGTTCAGGGCCAAGGTTAGCCATGCATGGAACAAGAAGAGCTTCATAGGAGCAGCAAGGAATTAAATGGAGCAAGAAATCAAGAAGTGACTCGTAGTACGTGAGCAGGAAGAATGCCTGTGTCCTTAGAGGCTGAGCCTGGAGAGAAGGGTGCAGAAAATACAGGCACTGTGGTGAATATATATTAATCCAGTTTTATAGAAAGAGAGTCCAGTCTGCATGGCAAGCATTTGGGGTATTTGTTTTAATAACATTCTAAGTGAAAGCCTTCTCTCTGGCGATAGAATTTCTTTCCATTTTTATGAAGTCAAAAATGAAAAATAAGCTTAAGTGAAAGAATCTAATTTCCTATAATAAGGTTTTGCTTTTAGTCACTTCTAAATGCAAAGTCACCGGGGCCTTGGACTCCAGAAGGCATATGTTGATCATGAAAAGGAATTAAGAAAAATAAAATAAAATCTTAGTAACCCACTCATAAATATTGACATTCCCCTTCTCCCTATCTTGAGCTCCCACCAAAAACTTCACACCTGTGTGCCCACACACCCCCACACACACTCACACCCCAGAGAAGAAATAACAGCTCTGGCTTTCAGAGACTGTGTGAGGCAGACTGTGAGCTGGCCTGTTCTCCAGATAGAACACATTTGTTCAATAAATTCATCACCTCTCCGTGGAAGTCCATGGAATTCGACACTGCTGCCAACACCTCCAACTTAGAAGTGGTCAAGGATCCCATGTGGCCCCAAGCCCTCCCCCCCCACACACACACACACTGGAAGAGCCTTCAGGGTCTCCCTGACTAGGGTGGTAAGAATTACACACAGATCTGTTGTGTGAACTTTTACTAAGGAGAAAAACAACCCAGAGAGGACACCAACAACAAACCAAAATAATAAGGATTCCAGCCAAGTCTAGCTTGATAAACTGGTGAATTTAATTAGGGTAACTTACAGGAACACGGGTGACTAGTTATATACAGAAACATGGGCAACTTACAAGCAGCCCCAGAGGAAAAGGTCTTCCCCAGCAACATTTAACCACTTATACATACTCAGGGAAGGCTGTGGTCTCCAAAGCCCCTTCCTCTAGCAACCATTAACTCCCTATAAATGCTCAGAGAGGCGCCAGACCCCATGAGCCAGGTTGCTCTGGGGACCTACCTATCTCTACATGCTGAGCACTGGGATTACAGGCACCCACTGCCATGCCTAGATTTTACGTGGGTTCTGGAGATCCAAACACATGTCCTCCTGCTTGTTCAGTCATGAGGCACTGAGCCATCTCCCAACTTGGATTTCACAGCCTCCAGAATGTAAGGAATAAATCTCTGGGGGGAGGATGGAGGCCTCTTAGTTTATATTGTTGGAACAGCCCAACGAGACAGAGAGAAGGGGTAAGATTGTGGGTTCCTAGCCCACTTACTAGTTAGCACATTATTAGCTAAATAAGTTACTTAATCACTGAGAGCCTCAACATCTTTATGTATGAAATTTGCATAGCATCAGCAACTACTCCAAAAAGCTATTCTAACTACTGAATAAGTTGATTATGGAAAATGGTTTTAAAATGTGTGGCACATACTAAGTGCTCACTACATCTCTTAGAAGTCTGTCACGGGGCATACTGATATCCACCATTCTGATCAAAGAGAAGACTTGAAGGAATTCATGATAAATGCTACCATAGTGTCAGCTTCTGAAGCCATCATGTGATGTTGATTTAATGGGAATAATTTAATAAAGACTACTGCCTCTGTTTCAAAAGTGCTTTGAGCATTTAAAAAAGCTTCCCGATGTGTAGGAAAAATAGAAAAATCATGCCTAATTACAAGGGTAATTTACTGAAAGCTAGTTATTATTACTTTTTACATATCTGCAAACACCTATCCATCCTTATAAAATGAAGGAAAATGTTCCCTGGTCTGTATGCTTCATAAAAATATTCTGTAATTATTCTGCCTGCATCCACATTCCATCCCTCCCAGGACTCACTGATGAAGCAAGAGGCAGCAAAGAACATGGAAAAGCTGAAGACATAAAATAAAGCCTGGTAGGTGGGCGGGGGAAGGCACAAACTATAAAGCCACTAAATGTCTTGAATGTTGTCAGGGCTCAAGGCTTGTGCACAAAACTATAATGTAAATCAACAGGAAAAGAGGATGAGAAAACGATATATGACTTGAAGGATCCATGCTTGCATGTACACGCACACACACACACACACACAAATGCGAGCACACACATACACACACACACTTTCACCTCCCTTCTTCAGTTCTCTGGGATTTGCTACCTACATTTCCCTCCTTGTTTTTAGCTATTTCCTATGAATTGAAATATTTCTTTCTAGAAAGAGGATAGAGGCTCATAAGACTAAGAAAGCTCTAAAAGTTACAAGATTCACAAAGGCCCTCCCTAAATTTAGAAAAGTAGTAGAGTTGTTAGGCAGAGGAGAGTCTTTAGTAGAGCTGCCTGCAAGAGGTGCAGTGAATCCCAGGGAGGCAGGTTTCACGAGTCAACACCTGTGCTAGGCTGGGTCTTTCAACCATACACCTGCCTTCCAGTCATCCGTGCTCCCAGAAGTAACCCAACAAAGTCATTGGTTCACCACGCTAGACTTGGTGGAAAACAACTGGTACACCAACTGGTACACCAATAAAATTTATTCTTCGGCTACCTTTGCTTTATTACAGTACATTCTGTGAATAAAGGGAAAGCTACTTAAAAACCACTTAGCTTTTATTGTCTCTTATCTGTACAAACTACTGGATCCTCAGATCTATAGCAACAAGGGAAAAGCATCTAGATACTGAAACTAACAAAAAGTGATCCATGAAATTCAGATTCCAGATTATGGGTCATCAAAACAGACCCAGTTTTCTTCTTGGTGAAATTTACATAAAACAAACATTAGGATTCATTGGCATGAGATGTCTCCCAGAGCTTCATGCATTTTGAATATTTGGTCCTCAACTGGTAGCAATTTTGAAGCTGAGGACTTGCTATAGGTGTGCCACTGGGGGTGGACCTGAAGGTTTATTAGCCCAGCTTGCCAAGTGTTAGCTGGCTCACATTGACTACTTCCACCAGATATGTGACAGCTTCCTGCTCTGCCATGATTTTTCCTTCCATGATAAAGCATCCCCTCAAAGCTGTAAGCCTGACATAAACCCTTTCCACCCATGCACTGCTTCTGGTCAGGTGTTTTTTCTCAAAGGTAACTTGGCAACATGAAGACTGAGGCCAATCTGGTCTATAAAGGGAGCTCCAGGCCTGCCAGGGCTACACAGTGAGACCCTGTCTAAAATGACACAAACGGGCTGGAGAGATGGCTCAGCAGTTAAGGCACTTGCCTCCAGTGCCTAAGGCCCCAGGTTCAATTCCCCAGTACCCATAATAAGCCAGACCCACAAGGAGGTGGCCCTGGTGTGCGCTCTCTCTCTCTCTCTCTCTCTCTCTCTCTCTCTCTCTCTCTCTCTCTCTCTCTCTCCTCTCTCTTTCTCTCTCTCTCATCTATCTATCTGTATCTCTCTGCTTAAAAATGAATAAATAAAATAAATAAATAAAATGACACAAACAAGTATATATAAAAGATAGAGAACCCTGCATTGTCTATTGAATAGTATACAATTCGAAGGTTTAATTTTAAATCCGGATTTTTTGGTTGTAAATTTTTTTTGGAAATTTTTCAGCTGAGAACTTTACAGTATGAACATATTGCATATTGGTCATATTTCATCAGGTTGTACTCCTGTGCTCCAGCTCTCCTTCCCCAGTCCACTGAAGACCCATGCCAGTAGGGTTATCAGTATTCACTGAGGGGTCATGAATGTACCAGTCAGTCTCAGGGGAGGGGGGACACATCCATAAGAATACACTTTCCCATCTTGTGGCTCTTACATTCTTTCTGTCCCCCTTTCTGCAATGTTCCCTGAGTCTTGGGGGGAGGGGTGTTATTAAGATGCATCTGCTACAGAAAATTTTTGGAAGCAATTGCTAAGATTGTGTGAACGCTACTGTCTTATTCTAAGAATGGAAATCAGCCTAAATGAAGTTTGTGATTCTCTTGTGAATTTCAAACCAGATGTATTAAACACACAACCTAAACTTTAAGAATGGATAAAAAACTTAGCCCCAGTTATACATTTATTTGTTTAATTTAAATATTTGTTTATTAGCATGTATATGTGTGTACAGGTGTATGCCTGTTCATGTGTAGGGGGGCACATATGTTTGAGCGGGTTTTCATGCATGTATGTGTGTGTGGATATGGAGATTAGAGGTTGATTTATTATGACTCCCCCCTCAGTCACTTTTCACCTTAATTTTTGAGACAGAGTCTCTCACTGAACCTGGAGCTCACTGATGTAGCTAGACTAACTAGCTAGAAAGCAAACCCCTGGGATCCTCCTATCTCCAGCTCCCCAGTGCCGGGATTATAAACGCATGCCACCAGGCCCAGTGGTACACATGTGTGCTGGAGATCTGAATTTAGGCACTTCTACTTGCAGGGAAAGCACTTGACTCACTGAACCATCTCCACAGCTTCGTATCCTAAATTATGACTGGCTGTGACAAGCATATCTCAAACCATCTACTTGGGTTGCAACATCCAATCCCTCAGATCATTAGCATTACGCAATCGCAGGCTGAATTGATAACAGGGATTTTCCCTCTGTCTTCCACAAACATCCTAAGGACACAGACCTTTGTCTCTGGATTCACTTCCTCAACGTCATCTCTCCTTCAGCCCCACCCACCAGACTGACCTTGCCCAGGGTGTCATTTTCCCAGACTTTTCTCCTGGATGCTTATCTTTCAACGTTTACATTTTCACAGCCACTACTCGCCCTCCTGTTGCCTAATTATGGGTAAAATTTCTCCCATCACCTATTGCTCCTAAAGTGTCACAATATCACAAGATGCACAACTTGTGCTTGCATGGACTATGACCTCTTGTGGTTTTTCAGAACTGTTCCATGAAGTCACCTCAGAAAACTCTAGAAGCTGAGACACTGCAGAACCATTTCAGTGTCCACAGCAGCAGTACTTGGAGCTTCCTTCTGGTCAGAATTTTCCCGCTTTGTATCATTTGAACAAAAGCAATACACTTAGGTAAACCTTGGAGTCGCATTCTGGCTGGGGTGTCCTGCAGAAAGGACTTGCTCAAGTGCCTTCCTCATTGTTTTCCTGGTACTAGAAAACACCGCCCATTCCCCAGATGTGGACAACAACACTTGCTTCTTTTTGAAATCACCACCTGTTGTTGATCCCCTGAAATAGAATTGTTCTGGGTTTATAGCCACAAACTGTTGGAAGAATATTCTAATACCATTTTATTCTTTTGGAACACAAATTATTTTTTAAAAATCAGTCCTCAACTCACCCACCACGACTCAGGGAACTGAGCAGAAGAGGGGGCGGAAAGATTGTGAGAGCCGTGGTGGGGGAGACGGTCCAGAGGCATAGCACCCATCAGTAACAACTCACTTGGGTAAGGAAGACCGAGATGAGTACTAAGATATACAGGATCCCTTGCCACAAGGACTAATACAGACAGCCCACGGAGGAGGATATACAACTGATCAGGGATGGGGAGGGGGGGAATTGGGGAATTCGGGAGGGATAACAACGCATGGTTTGCCCACTAAATAATGTAACTCATTATGGACAATAAATATTAAATTTAAATTTAAAAAAAGGGAAAAAAAATCAGTCCTCAGGCAGAAACCTCTGGGTTTAACCTGCCGAATCTCTTGTGAGCATCTTGAGCAAATCATTGTCAGCTTAGGGGTTAGCCTCAATAACCACATACAGCCGGCACCAAGTCCTTTCTAGGGGCTGTCTATGCTCTGCATGGGGAGAGACCTAGCCCTGCAGCTTATCTTATGTACTAATTCTTACAGACATCTTGCAGGAGGCCAAGCTTTTCTTGAAAAGCCATGCATCCGTGTCTCTCATTTCCTAGGAGGGTGGCCAGTTAGCAGCATGGTGATCAAGTGCATGCATTCCAGTAAGAGACTGCTTGCTTCTTGTCTGCTGGGAAGTCTTAAATGACCTGCTTAATTCCATTCAATCTCACCTTCTTCAAGGAGGTGAGAGTGGCCTGGCAGCCCCAGGGATCCACCCATCTTCTCTTCTCCAATGCTGGGATGATGAATGGGCACCAGTACATCCAGTTCTTTTGCAGGTGAGTTCTAGGACTCAAACTCAGGTCCTCGTTCATATAAGGACTTTGCTAACTCACTTTGTTAACTGAACCACCTCCCCAGCCTGACCTCGGCTTCTTGAACAGCAAAGTACAATTTAAAAATATCACGTACTCCCTTGGGTGCCATGTGAAGATAATGTACAAAAAAACAACTACACCTCAGGCTGACAATAATTGGCCCATGTGTAATATGACAAATGAAATGCATGCTGTGTCTGATAAAATAAAAATTGTCTGGAAGTCAGAGCAAAGCAACACATAGTTAAATCAGAGACTCGGCGCTGAAAAAGCAAGTGGATGATTTCGTAAAGGCCCAATCTCCGAAGCACAGACCGTCAGAAAACTCAGGGTGCTTTGCTAAGATGTGGATGGGGGTCCAATTCCTGGGCTCCGCTAATGGCATCAGACTGCCTCCTCCACATGGTGCCAGGGTCACCTGAAAGGTTGAACGATGAATGTGAGGCACTGTGGATGACTGACTGTGAGGATAAAACTGGGTCACTCTGGTATGTCAGCATGTATGTATGTGAGTGGCGCCTCCTCCTTCTTCCCAGGGAAGGTCACCTGGGGTGTGGAGAGTGGTCACAGCTCACCTTGTGGTTTAGTGAACACAGGCTTCTTTGAGAAGAAAGAAGCTGTGTTCATCACACACCATGATCAACATTCTAGTTCTTGAGGAATAGTGTTAAGGCTGTGAAAGTAGAAAGTGTGGGGGAATTTGGGTTTATACTGTGAGGTTTGCTCTATGTTAGACATCTTGGCTGAGACCATACTGCAGACAGTGTGGGGGTTCTCTTTTTGGCTCTCCCCAGCCTCCAGAGGATCTGGATCTAGTCTATTCCCTCCAACACTCACATCAGGAGACCTGAGAATACTTCTTCACTATCCATAGTCCATGGCAGTGAGGAATGCCAAGGAAGCAAGTCTTGGCACTAAGCAGGACTTCAAGGCCAAGAACGTGGAGGGTGAAGTGAGACTATAGAACTTGATGGTTCTCTAAAGGAAGGGAGGTAGTCCCAGAAACCTGTCATAGGATTCTGGGGCTAAGAAGAGAGGGATGTGGGGAG
Organism: Zapus hudsonius; assembly: GCA_004024765.1. Lineage (NCBI taxonomy): Eukaryota > Metazoa > Chordata > Mammalia > Rodentia > Dipodidae > Zapus > Zapus hudsonius. Next base: position 21,147 of record PVHP010006024.1, read on the forward strand.
AAGCAATGAAGGCCAGGAGATGCTACCTGCTCTCTATCCTAGAAGAATTATTGCACAGTTGCAAGAGAATTGTCTAGATGATGATCAAACCTCCCCAGCTGCTAGCACCTTCAGAATTTCCACATTCTTCCTAGGTACCCAGCAGCCAGAGTGCTGTAGTCAGACACACAGGGATGGGATGAACCTCTAAACTAGGCACAGTTATGGGAGGAAAGGATTTATTAAAGTTATAGCTCTAGGGAAGTGTTAGAATGGTGAAAGGGGCTAGCTCCCCTTTATAGGTCCAAACAGGGAGAGAAACTCATCACCAGCAACTCTAAAAGCAAGGAAATACACTCAAAAGTATAAAACACAGCAGGAAACTCTAGGCTTAAGCTCAGATTGCTCTATGTATATGTATAGCTGGAATTTCAGACCCACTCCAGAAACATCTCCTCCACCCAGGCATCTAGAGAAAAACTTTATAAACTCTTGAATCTATTGGGGGACATACATTTAAATTACCACAATCTGCCCTTGGCCCCCAATAGATTTATAATCATTCCATATTGTATATTGTGTTTAGTTTAAATTTAAAGATCCCCATAGTCTTTAAAGTCCCAAGTATTTTTTAAAAAATATTTTATTTATTTATTAGAGAGAGAATGGGCACCCCAGGGCCTCCATCCACTGCAGATGAACTCCTGATGCATGTGCCACCTTCTGCCCCTGGCTTTATTTACATGGGTACTGGGGAATTGAACTCAGGTACTTCTGCTTTATAGGCAAGCATCTTAACTGCTGAGCCATCTCTCCAGCCTTAAAGTCCCAAGTCTTACCTGAGATTTAAAATTGTCTTTTCATCATGAATCATGTAAAATCAAAATAAGTTCTAAACTTTTAACATATAATGGTACAGAGTAAACATTTTTAACTGCTATGAGGCATAACAAGGAAAGACTGGACCAAAGTAAACTTAACAACCATTAGACAGCATCAAACTTTTAAAAATATTTTTAAAATATTTATTCATTTAACAGAGAGAGAGAGAGAGAGAGAGAGAGAGAGAGAATGGACACCCCATGGCCTCCATCTACTACAGATGAAATCCAGATGCATGTGCCACCTTGTGCATATGGCTTTATGAGGGTATGAGGAATTGAACTCAAGTCCTTCTGCTTTATAGGTGAGTGCCTTAACCATTGAGCCATCTCTCCAGCCCTGCATCAAACTTTTGTAGTTTAAGTCAGATATTACAACCAGTGACTGACGGTCTTTGGATTTTTTCATTCCACCGCTCCAGCTGGGCTGAGTAGCTAGGGAAAACTTCCATCTCAAGCCAGCTGCATTTCATGGTAGCCCTAGGACAGTCCTGGTATGTTCAAAACATCTTTGGATCTCCAAGTAAATCACAGTCTATCTTTTAAAGGCTTTACTGGCATAATAGGGACTTTATGCCCTGACCCATCTATCACATCTCAGTAGTGGTTCTTGAAACCATGTGTATTTTATGACCCACTCTACACATATATTTTTATGTTTTTTAAAGTTATACCAGGTATGTAGGACATAGCCATGCTGTTAATTCAGAGACCCAATAAACCTTGAAGAACAGGTTCCTTCCTTTTAGCTATCTCCTTTCAAAAATGTTTGTACAGTCTATCATTTGGTCCTTCCTGGGTGGAAACACCTCAGGTATCTTTCTGTTATTTCAATGTAAAACAGTTGGGCTATCCTTTTTAAGACTGTTAATGTATTGACAATAGCTGCTTTAGTAATCTAAAGCCAGTCTCTGTGTCAGTAAGTTAAAACTTGTTTGAATTTTTTAATTTTAAATCTTAATTTTTTTAGTCCCATATCATTAGTCAAGCATATCAATTCATATCTTAAATTTAACCACGATCAAACTCTCCGGGCACAGGCAATAGAATGCATCTATAAGGACTGAGCTGGGGGTTACAATTTAGATAATGCCCAGCAAAAATTCCAATGCACCCCAAAATTTAAGGAGTACCTGAATTCTTGTCTACAAAGTTAAAGAATTAAAATCATAGACAAGATATTTCGATATAGTGGGATACTTTATTATTTAAGGGAACATGGGGAGTTACAGAGTTCTCCAGCCACCAGTGTGGGGAGAAAATGTGGGAAAGGTTTTAGCAAAATCTGTTCTGGTCAGGCAAATAAGCAGAAGAAGGAAAGATATCAGAGGGTTCCATCATGAGAAGGAAAGGTTCATGTAGGAAAGAACCCCGATCCCTATTAGGCTGGGGGAGAGGCTTACCCAAGCTCTGGAATTTCAGAGGTCCTTCTGCTGGCCTGCCATGTGAAGAAGAGAGAGGATTATCTGTTCAGTCAGTATTTCCTGCCCTAGGTGGGCAGGGAGACAGGTCGATGGTTCATACCTGACCAATCAGTTTTAGCACCTAGGTTTTAGCTCTAGCTAAACACCTCCCAGTCAAGGGAAGGGTGTCTATGGAGCTTGCCTGCCTGAACCGTCACATGTCCACCCTTTATTTTAGTAATGTAGTTTCAATAATGTTCTCTGTAGTCCCTCCTTCCCTTTAGAAGGTTTATAAACCAAGCCTCCAAATACAACTCTCTCTGTACTTAGCATTTTCAAAATCTCACCAAAATAGTCCAAAAGACTTGGCTTATTTCTCTGGAAGGTGTCTTCAGTTCTAAGTACCAAATCTATGTCCATTCCTCAGCACCTAAGTTCCAGAAGACCAAAATCCACATGGTTAGCTGCATCTCAGCCATGTCACCCCACTCTCGGTACCAAATCTGTCATAGTTAGACGTCCCTGGTATGAACCTCCAAACCAGGCACAGTAATGGGAGGAAAGGATTTACTGAAGTTATAGATCTAGGGGAAGTTCTAGAATGGTGAAAGAGGATAGCCCCATTTCACAGGTCCAAGCAAAGAGAGAAACCCATCACCAGCAGCTCCAAAAGCAAGTAAGTACACTCAAAACTGAAAAGCACAGCAGGGAACTCCAGGCTTGATCTCAGACTGCTCTTTGTATATGTATAGCTGGAATTTCAGACCCACCCCAGAAATAGGATCCGGCCAAGGTGACACATCCTCCAGCCAGGCAACTGGAGAAAAACTTTAATAAACTCTTGAATCTACTGGGGGGACATCCATTTAAACTACCTCACAGGGTATCCCAACAAGAAGGAAATGCAGGCGGGAGATATGGCTTAGTGATTAAGGTACTCGGCTGCAAAGCAGAAAGATCTGAGTTCAATTTCCAATTCCCTAGTACCCATGTAAAGTCTGATACACAAGGTGGCACATGTGTCTGGAGTTCAGTGGCTGGAGGCCCTGGCATACCCATGTCTCTCTATCTGCCTCTTTCTCTCTCACTCTCTCAAATAAATAAATGAAACATTTTTTTTTAAAAAAAGAAATGCATCTCGGCCATTTCTAATCCAATCCAGTGTAGTCATCATGGGCATGTTGCTCAAAGGCTGTTGGGGTGACCAAGAATAGTCGGGAATGCACCTCAGAGCTCAGCCTGAGACTTCCAACACAGTCTGGCTTTGACTGACCCCTTTTGTCTGTTGCAGGAATTACCTACCTCCCATCCTTAGCCTGAATCTCTTGAGCTCCTAACTCATCCTCAGTTTATGCTTTGGAACAGCCCTGTGGACCCAAGAAGAGAGCTCTTGAGGAAGAGACAGGGTATAAGCTCGGAAGGTCCTTGAGATGTCTAAAGGACATTTACATAGGCCCCTCCTAAGGCAGTTCTGTCCCGCTTGTCTGCTCTGTGAAAAGTGATTTACTGGCTAAATTTAAATATTCTGCACTCCATCATGGTTTGTTTTGAATATATTGTCTGAGCCCTTAAATATAAAACACTGAATTCTTCTAACATGTTTTTGTTGACCTCAGGGAACAGAAGAATAGCCACCTATCCACAAGGTCAATGGCAAGCATAGAAATAACGTGTCTAAGAATGACAAGTTGTACAAGGGATCCTCTTACTGGAGAGACTGTGCCATGCCTGGTTTATAACCAGCTATGTCTCACCCCAGGCATATTTGTATCACAGAAAGAGGCTGAGAAGAGAGCTCAGTGGGTAAAGTGTTTGCCCTGTTAGCATGCATGAGTACTGGAGTCTAATCCTCAGAGTCCCCATAAAAATGTTAGGATCCCTCATTGACCTGGAACTCACTGAGTCAGGCTGGACTGGATGGCCAGGGATCCACCTGTCTGCCTCCCCAGTGCTGGGACTATAGTAGTGTGCTACCATGCCCAGAATTATTACATGGGTTCTGGGGATAGAACTAGTAGCCTAATATTTTCCCAGAAAGCTCTATAATGATCACTGAGCCATCTCATAAGTCCTCACCTCCAACAAAGATTTTAACCCAGCTTCTGGCAGAAGAAAGAGGTAGGGTCCATCTTGTACCAAACTCTTCTCATTGCACACCAACTCTCTCTCCTTTGCCCCACTACCAGAACCCTGATTAGAGGTAGAGAGGGGCTGGGAGACAGTGATGTTCTCAAATAAACTTATTTTTTCCACCCATTCTAGCAACTACTAGGACACCGTGTATGCATTTCTAGCAATAAAATGATTAGGTGTTCATGTGGCATAATTTAGCCCATGAGCTATTGTGATGGTTAATCTCAAATGTCACCTTGACAGGATTTAGAATTGCCATGGTAACAAATCTTAGCATATCTGTAAGGGAGTTTCTAGATGAGGTTAATTGAGGTGGAAGTCACACCCTAACTGTGGGTGACCATTCCCTGAACTGGAGTACTGGAATAAATAGAAGAAAGTGAGGATCTGAGGAGATGGATCGTTGGTGGTCAAAGTCACCTGCTTGCAAATCTGCTGGACTGATTTCAACTCCCCAGTACCACCCATGTAAATCCAGAGGCATAAAGTGGTACATATATTTGGAGTCCATTTGCAATGGCAAGAGGCCCTGGTGCTCCCATATACTCTCTGTCTCTGTCTCTGTCTCTCTCCTCTCAAAAAGAAATAAAGTTTTGTTTAACAAAAGAGAGAAAACGAGCTGATTCCCAGCATCCATTGCTGTCTGCTTCCTGATTGCATATACAACCTGACCAGTTGCTTCATGGCCCTAGCTAGCACCAGGCCTTTCCTGACAGGATGGACTGTATTTCCTAAAACTGATGCCAAAATAAACCCTTCTTTCTGAAGTTGCTTATGTCAGGCATTTTGTTGCAGCAACAGGGAAAAAAAACTAACACAGATGTCTACATGAACACAGTTGTAGCCAATGAGATATAGGTAGAAATCTTTTCAAAGAGCTGATCTGAGTTCAGCTTTTCACCTTTCATCCCTTCCTTCCCCTTAACTCGAAAGAGACAATGATGTAGTCACCAAGCTGGGACCATGAAAACAAGCGTGAAGAACATGAGAAATATGGTAAGAGGGGCTGAGCAGAAAGATGATCTTGGTTGTTTAATGGCACAGCGGGTTGGAACGAGGACTTGGCTGGCTACCTTCCAACTTAACTTCATGCTGCAAAAATTACAGCCACCGGTTAGATTACTACAGCCCTCAGCAGAAAGCAGTCATTACTGTCCTGTTGGGAGGGGCTCCATGTAGCTAAATATCTGACTCAGCAGATAGCCTCTTGGGAGATGGTGGCTGCCCTTGTACACAATGGCTTCTATTCAGACGTCCCTGGACTCCATTCCCTCACTGGAATCCTGGCTCTGCTGGGTGCTGTCATTCTGCCACCAGGCCTTTGCCAGACTGTCATTTCTGTTCCCTTCCATCTGGCACAAAGGACAGTACTTTTTCCTCATTAGTAGTGCATGAAATGTCAACAGCTTACGTGTTTTCATAAAATCTTCAAATTAAGAGAGGGAGGACAGTAAACTGTGCACCTTTGCGGGGAAGCTGCTGTATATCTTGGGGCTGGGGGAGCTGCTGAAAGTGAGGTGTCATCCAATCACTACTTATCAGGACTCACGCTGTAACTAACTCACTGTGACATACTTGGGAAAGTGGCCCCTTTCATCACAAAGTGCTTAATCCAATCCTGATGGGTTGTGAATAAAACACAAATTGTTCCTTCTAAATTCTGAGAAATTCTCTTTCTTGATCATCTAAGAGGGCAGAGACAGACCTTCAACTATTAACAAAATTCATCTATGCCTTAATGGGCTTCCTGTATGTGCCTGACACTGTCCCCATTTGCCTAGACGAAGAGGTCATAGGATACAGGATGTTACTGTTGCAACCAGGAAGTTCCAGGGATGGATTGGCCACTCTCTCATCCCAAGCCTCTGAAACCAAAACAATAAGCGAGAAATAGAACCCCCCACCCCCCCACCCTGGAAAAGAAGAGCGCTATTCCTCTTAACTACAACCCCCCCTCGTTGTCACTTGTTCCCAATAGTTCCCATCATTGAATGAGTATTATCCGTGAGATCCAGGCATGTTTCATCATGCCTAAGCTAGACATTCAGGATAGAACGGTGAACAAAACACAAAACCCTTGCTCTCTCCTAATACAAATTATAGTAAGGTAGATTCCAAAAACAGAAATAAAAACGAGCAATAAATGAGCTAACTTCAGAGTAGTGAAAACAATGGAAGACAGGAGACAAGAAGAGGATGTGCTGCCGAGAACTGGTAGCAGCACAGTTGGGTAGAGAGTATGGGGGCTCTGGTCATGAGTCAAGGGCTGGGACTTTGCTTAGCTTCCTCTCTGTTGCCATAGTCTTGACACTGAAAACTTCCAAAAGACCTGAAATTCCCACATGTGAGCTGATCCTTCCTACTTTGTTAGGTTATGAAATTAGAATGCATTTTATTCCATAGTTTGCTAACTGTATACACACACATATCCAGATATGTGTATATAGGTGTGGATGCATATGTGTACACTTGCACACACACACACACACGTGTACGTACACACACATGCTCACATACCTCGGGTCCACAATAGTAATAGATGTTCCTGTGATTTCTATAGCCTAGGGATGCCCGAGGGTCAGAACCTTGGTCCCCGTGATTTCAAGGAATAGTCAGAGTCAGAGTGTCCACATTGGATCCCAGAGGAGGGAGAATCCAGCAGATAGAGGTGCCTCATCATCGGCACGTGTTCCTCATCATCAAGGCTTTTCTGAGGCCTGAGGGCCAGGAGTTGAGGAGCTACAGATGCATTGAGAAACCCAACCATTGAGTCAGATCGATGTAAATTCCTGAGTGGGCCCAGGGGTCCAAAAGTGAAGTCACCAAGTAGAACCAGGGAGGTCACTACATACCATGTGGGTCCAGGGAAATGAAGTTAAGAGAAAGAGTTGCAAGCAATGATTTCTGGAAAGGTTCTCCCAGGATTTAGCCCCATGAAGAAGTGAGGCAAGGAGGATAGATTAAGAGAGACCATGGATTGAAATTCATTGAAAAAGAGGCCCCGGCTGATCTGAGTCAGGAGATGTCCTTCAGAGATTTCACTGAAGTTTCTCCTGAGAGAGACTTTACCCTAAGCCATAAATAGCCACCATTCCTGGGCAAAAAATAAGTGTCTGAGCTTTAAAATAGGGTCAGGACAGAGTCTCTCAAAATTCATCCCAGGGGATGTGTCACTAGCTATGTGTAAAGCTGAAGGAATCTCGGATCCTCTGATGCCTGTGGATGAGGTCTTTACCTACCAGCCCTGTGCCCTGTGACCACACACATGCCGCTTGGTCCCTGTCCTTGATGCTAATAAAGCCAACTGGGACTGGAGAATTCAAATGTCAGCCTGAACCCAAGACCACTGTCATTCAACCTCCTTGAATATCACAGGACTCCACTGTTTCCTCGGTCTGGGTTTAGAAATGTTTCCAGCAGGCCAGGAAGCTGAAACAAAAAAGGAGACACTAAGGGGTCTCTAAGAGGCAATAATGAGAAGCAATATATACAAAAGTTTTTTTTAAGTACATGTGTGGTGTATGCATGTGTGGGTGTGTACAGGTGCAAATGCCCCATACCCACACATGTGGAGGCCAGAGGAGGACACCCAGTGTCCCCTTCTCCAGTTCTTTCATCTGATTTCCAGTTAGACTGGCTGAGCAAAGAGCCCCTGTGATCCACCTGTCTCCACCCCACTTAATGCTAGGGTTTCAGGTGTTTGTCTTTGTCCACACACACCTTTGTACATGGCTGCCGATGGTTAAACTCGGGTCCTCGTTCTTGTGCGGCAAGTACTCTTAGCCATGGAGCCATCTCCCTTAAGAAATCTCAGAGACGGGGGCCTGGGGAGATGGCTCAGCAGGTGAAAGCACTTGACATGCAAGCATGACAGCCTGGGCTCAACAATTCTACTCAGGTTATCCGTCACATCGCTAGTCAGAAGGACCTAAACTAGAACAACTTTCCTTCAGCAATGGAAAGGATATACAGGCACTGATATGTCTGGCCATGGAACATTGCATGGAAGAAGCAATTCAATACCGGTACCAGCAGCCACATAGGTAGATCTAAGAGAACAGATATTGAACAGCAAGAATTAGACAATGGGAGAGTGCATATTATATGATTTCACTTATATGAATGGAGATCAAAAAAAGGAACAACTGGTTAATAGTTATAGACCCCCAAAGACCATTTTCCCTCTTGGAGAGGAACATATATTAACTACTAGGAGCATGAGAGAGAACTCTAACAGGGATGGAAGGCTACATCTTCTGACCTGGCTGGTTGTATTATGATGCATATTGACCCAGCTTCCGTGAGAGACATGGTCTCAAGGAAATAAGGTGAAAGAAGGACCTCTGATGTTGACCTCTGACCTCAGTAGGCTGAGCACAGGGTGTGTGCAGGTGCACATATGTGCACACACTATATGCACATGTCCACACTAGAAAGAAGATTAACCATCACAATGTGTGAGAAGAGGGAGGGACAAAGAAGGCTGGAAGAAGGGGACAGCATTGCTCAAGGAGGTCTTGAGGACAAGCAAGAGTGGGGATTTTAATTGGACTTGGGGTAGTGGGACGTGACACGGTGGGGCAGCTTTAAGCAGCAGGGTCATTTCTGATTCATGGCCTTTCGTTCCAACATTACTTTGGCTGCTGAGGGATTGAAGGATCAAGATGTGAGGGGCAACCGTACATGAAGAAAGGAGAAGATGCATGAGACAATCAGAGTTATAGAGAGACATCAAGGCTCCTAGAAGCAGACTTGTAAGCAAAGATCAGGAGATAATTTTCCTTCTATACTTCTCACCCTGCTTCTTCCACTGGCATCTTCCTTCCACCAGCTCCTCTGCCCTCTGCTCCTGGCTGGGCTGGCATCACCTGACATCCCCCTGGCTATATCTCTAGAGGTTCACCACGCAGCTTTTCCTATGGTTCTGCAATCTGTGGCCTGGTAACGGCTCCATTTATTGCCCTTCAGACTGGTGGTCTATATTTATAATGTTTCTCCTTATCTAATTCTCCATTATCACTGCCCTTGAATGCACCATTTGTTTCCTTTTAAGAAACAGACTGAGGGCTGGAGAGATGGCTAAGCAGTTAAGGCAGTTGCTTCCAGTGCCTAAGGCCCTGGGTTCAATTCCTCAGGACCCACATAAACCAGACCCACAAGGGGGTGGCCCTGGCACATTCTCTCTCTCTCTCTCTCTCTCTCTCTCTCTCTCTCTCTCTCTCTCTCTCTCTCTCTCTCTCTCTCTCTCTCTCTGATATTTGAACTCCATGCATGGTCACAACATAGATCAATGACGAATGTATCAAGATGACCCAGAGATCAAGCAAAGGTAATGTGTGTGCTGGGAAGATGGGCAAGCAGGACTATCAGAGTTCAGATTTGCAGCACTCGTGTAAAAAGCTGGAGATAAGAGCATGTGGATAACAAACTGTGGTACATTTGCATGATGGAATCTTACTCAGCTGAAAGGAAAAATGACATATCAAAATTTAAAGAAAAATGGTCTGACTTGGAGCAGATCTTACTAAGCAAACTCTCAAAACAACAGAGAGTCAAACACCACATATTCTCCCTCATATGCAGTTCCTAACCAGGTTAACTAAACTCTACACAGTCCAGTCAGGAAAAGTGAGAGTTTGTGAAAGAGGGATAAGGGATGGGGGTGAGGGGATGATTTAAGCAGGAAGCTAAGCCATAAGCAGTTCAAAAGCACAAAATCCTCACGTGCACACTGTAACATATTGAGCAAGTAGTGGGCATCATCTGGCAAGAGGGGCCGTGAATAGAAAGGGAGAGAGTCTAAGTCTGTGAAAAATTGATCAGTCTGGCAACTCCTGGTTCCAGTCACTGGCTCCTTCCTTCACTGAGTTGCTAACCAAAGTGACCCATGAGGTCCCAAAAACAAGACAGGATTCTGTCAAAGCTCTTGAATGCCCAAGCCAGGCCTGAGGTAAGATCCTGTTGCTGAAGAAACCACAGAAGGCCATCTATCAACATCGAGAGACCCTGTGAGGTCCAGAACGGTAACCAGCCCCCAAATGGTAGTTAGTGCAGAGCTGAAAGGCACTGCATAAGCTGCCAGGGGAAGCTGGTCAAAAACAGCTGGAATAAACAGAGAACACTGACATGAAACGAAGTCAGCCACCAGGAGTAGGCTGAACACACTGCCTACTGGGAGAGAACAGCGAACCATGAAACGAGCACTTGTGCAATAGAGGAGCCATAGCCTGGGGGAAGCAATAAAAAGCTTGTAATCCGGCCAAGTAATCCACTCAGTGATGGGAGCCTGTAACCAGAACTGGGGATTCAGGGTGAAATACACTGGGAACCAAAATCTTAGGACCCCAAAGAGAAATGCACTACACTAGTGATTTACAAAGAGGCTTCTAATATTAGAATCTAACTAATTCAGAAATGTGTATCTAAGTTAACCTATACTGATCTCACTCTCCAATGGAGATTCTGTTTGTATCTTTCAGAAGGCAGAGAGAGGGCTATGGATCCTCCAAGTCTAACAACGATCCACAGACCAATAAGCCGACATCCAGACAAGAGATGAGCCACACCAGATCTTCCATGAAGGAACCATTATAGAACCCAGCAGAGAGTGGTGGGATAAATAAGAAACCTATAACCACAGCCATTCAGTCAACACAGGATAAGCCAGACAGACAGACACCAACAATTTTCAACGCAACCTAGAGCTGAAGTGCGGAGACACCTAAGACCTCAACAATAGAGCAGCCTTAATACTCACCCACCATGACTCAGGGAACTGAGTGGAAGAGGGAGCGGAAAGATTGTAAGAGCCATGGTGGGGGAGAACCCCCAGAGACATGGCCCCCCTCAGTAACAACATACAGAGGGGGTGGAACTGGGTTGACTATCTATAACCCCCTACCCGATGGACTGAGCCAGACTACCCAGCTGATTGGGGACAGGGAGGAGGGAAATTGGGATATCAACTCATTATTTGTTCATTCAATGTATCTAATTATGGATAATAAATAAATAAATAGCATGTGTTTGTAATCCCAGGGTGCCTAGGGCAAGACAGGAGGAGGGGAGGAGAAAGATACTGGATAATCAGGAGCCTGTGGGCCAGCTAACCTGGTGAACACCTTGGCAAACAAGGGAGACTCTGTCTCAAATAAGGTGGAAGGCAAGAACTAACACTCAGAGGTGACCTCTGACATTCACATGCATGCCATGGCCCATGTACAGAGAGAGATAATTAGAGATAATTACCAAAGAGAGGGAGAGAGAGAGAGAGAATTACCTGAGGTGGCCAGGTAGGGTGGTATATGCCTGTAATCTCAGCTCATTCAGTAGGCAGAGACAGGAGGATTGAAGGTCAGCTAGGGTTACATAGTCAGAGCTGGCCTCAAAAGAAGAAAAACAAGATCCTTTCTTCTGTAATATTTGTGTGAAGTTCAAGTGAGGTAATGCTTATCAAAAGCAAGTGAGGCAGTAACAGAAGCTGCCCTCACTCTGAGATGCCATTACTATTATTATAGAAACTGCATCCGTGAAGATGGGTCCCAATCTGGCTTTTATGCAGCGCACACCAGCTTTTGACGGGCACGGGAAGATGTTATGATTTTTACAGTGCTCAGTCAAGAATAATTCAGCACAAGTGACTGCCAACCTTGGAATCTGGTAGCGTGCATCTAGGTGTTAAGGAATTCAGACAGCCATGTACAAAACATGACAAGATAACACGAACCTTATTCTTCCTGGTTCCTGAAGCAGTAAAGCAAGGCAAGAGACCGGCAGATGCAATCATTTCAGGCAACTCCAGGAGCAAGGTATCAAATCCATGCTCCATCTCATCCAAAACACAGCCTGATTGAAGGATATGCAAGAAGGGGTCTTGTTGCAAACTAACCTGAGAAGCAGCGCATTCACAGAAACAAGTGGTTGGTGCAATAGTAAATTCTCGTCTTAGGAACTCTGAATATCATATCTAACCATAGTTTTATTTTCTTGTCTGTGTGCTCAAAACAAGTTATCTGTTTTTACTATTCAAAAGCTTGTGGCTTACTTCAGCCTTTATTTAAACCCCAATAGCCACCCTCATGTTTAAAATTTTTAATATTTATACAATGCCCTTAAACTTCATGGTCTCATCAAATGCTTATATTTATAAATCCCAAAGTTAGTAGTATCTCTGAAATTTATCTCTTCTTTTTCTTACATTTAACTTTATTATCATGAGTCATTCATCAAATATTTGCCTCTTATAATGGAATGAGCAACCTCGCATATACACACGTGTTAGGTTAAAACTATAAGGCAAATAAATGACTAGAAATAGAATCACGTCATCAAAAAATAAAGTGGGACTAGAGAGATGACTCAGCCATTAAGGCATTTGCCTGAAAACCTAATATCCCAGGTTTGATTCCCCAGCACCCACATAAAACCAGCTGCACAAAGGGGAACATGCATCTGGAGTTTGTTTGCATTGTCTGGAGGCCCTGGTGCACCCATTCTCTCTGTGTCTATCTCTCTCTATCTCACTCTCTTTCTACTTGCAAATAAATAAATAAAAATATTTTTTAAAGATAATTCCATACAACAACCCATAAGCCTCTCAGCCCAACCAAAATTACAACCTTTTTGAGAAAAAGGACTAGAATTTCCTTTTTGTTATTTATTTATTCATTCATCAATACACAGCTAGACATGAATTGGACATATCTGGCATAGAAAGTGAATGGGGGAAGCTGTGTAACCTTGGCTGGCCTCAAAGTGATGATCCTTCTGCCTCAGTTCCTTGAGTTACTGGGATTACAAGGTGTGTACCACTGCACCTAGCTTTCTTTTGAAAATCTCCAGTTGATCCAGTTTCTAACATAAAACAGATACATTCATTTGGTATTTATGTTACAGATTTACTTTCAGACAATAAATACATTTGTTATATAATATGTATTTTTATCGAGCACCAATTTGGGGCTAGGTACTATGTCAACTATGTATATAATATTTTTAATCCTTGGAAAACATGAGAGTGTGTTTCTTATAACTATGTTACAAATGTAAGAGCTGACATTCAGGGTCTGGAGAGATGCCTGACAGAAAAGTTCTTGTCATGCATGTCCAAGGATCTGCATTTGAGTCCCTAACATCCACACAAAAGCCAGGCATGATGGCATGTGCCTATACTTACAGTGCTGGGATGGCAGGCAGGAGGGTCCCTGGAACTTGCTGGCTAGCTTTTCTAGCTAAATTGGTGAGCTCTGAGCTCAGTGAGAGACCCTCTCTTTAAAAAATAAGGTATAGAGGAATAAAGGAAGGTATCTTACGTTGACCTTGGCCTCCACATACAGATGCACATACATGCATCTACACACTCCTGTGCCCACACATGTGTGAGCACACACACATATATGTGCACACCACACATATGCACATGCAAAGAATAAAAACAAAGAAACTGAGATTCGGAGAGGAAAACTGATTTGTGTAAGACTGTCTCAGCCCAGATCTGAGTATTCAAAACCAACGGACCGCCTTATTCATAATAACGTAGTATATCTCTAAAACCAAAGACAGGCCACTCACAAGTGGGTCATTTTTTCGTCTATTACCTGACTTTACAACCTTGGGAATATGAATAACCATTCTCTTTCCCTTCCCCACACAGGCACAAACGCTGATACAATCTTGCTTTAAAATGTTCATGAAACATTAAAATACTGCATTTTTCTCATTTTCTAGTATTAAAAAGAATGTGTTTTATGGGTGAATGAAATTGAGGGATGAGTAGCTACCAAATATCACCATAAAAGGAGACATTTGGGGTCATAAAGCATATCATATTCATCTTGGCAGTTGTATTTTAATTTCAAATATTGATGGTATGACTTAGTAGCACATATGTCTAATTCATGAAAGAGTTAGAAATAGGAGAGTCACTTTCGGAAATTGGCTCAAGTTCTTGCCATTAATGGATTTCACCCTAAAAATTATGTGTTGTGTATAGGAATGGCATGAAAGTTATCCATATTCTCTCTACAGAAAGGTGCAGCTTCCATTTCTGCTACTATAACTATTACCAAGTCAAATATATTCGATTTCCTAGAAGTAAATCAACGAACAAATCCCCTGCTGTATATCACTTGAGCTGAATATGAAAAATGCCACAATGGGGAGTTGTTGTTGTGTAGAAAAATTTCCTGTTAGAACGTGACCTTGCTTGAAAAAAAAATCACCATGTAGTATATAGGCTTTGTAACCTAAAGAATTACATGTTTTTATGCCAACAATGTTTTTACTTATAAAAGAAATTGTTGATTTTTAGAGAGAAAAGACTTTTTGAATATTATAAACCTTTACATTTTAGGGATTCGGGAAAGAAAACAGGATTTTCAGTGATTTAAATCTTAACAAGACCACAGATCTGACTCTTACCTACAACGGTGAGGGGAGCTAGCTTCTAGGTCAATTGTACTGGGGATATACTTAAAGGAAAGCAGAGAGCATAACTTTTAGCTGTCCTGAAAATTCTCAGTAAAGAATTTGGCTTTGGAGTTGGAGATATGGCTCAGTGGTAGAGTGTTTGCCTACCAAGCTTGAGGTCCTGAGTTCAATCCCCAGGACAAGAAGAAAGAGAAGGAGAAGAGGAGGAGGAGAAGGAGGAAGAAGGAGAGAAGGAGGAGAAAGAGGAAGAGGAGGAAGAGAAAGAGGAAGAGGAGGAGAAGAAGGAAGAAATCTTGTGATAGCCATGCAAAAGATGATCACAAACAGTTGTTCATCCTATAAAATCTCTAAGAAATACAAATTCAAACCACATTGAGACTCCATCTTATCCAAGTCATTAAGAAAACAAATAGCAACAAATGCTGGAGAGGACGTGGACAAGAGGAAACCCTCTACAGTGCTGGTGGGAATATAAACAAATCCAGCCTTGAAAAAAAAACTAGCTTGGCCCAGCTATATCACGCCCAGGTATATACCTGAAGGACTCCAAGTCAACGTATCACAGATATTTGCACATGAATGTTTATTGCAGCACTGTTTACAGCAGCTGTTACAAAGCCAACCTAGCTAGTCAACAACATAGGAGCGAATCAAGAAAATGATGCATATGTCCTTGATGGAATATGTGAGGTCAAAGTTCACTGAGAGACTCTGTCTCAAAAATAAGGTAGGACAGTGAATAAGGAAGACCAGCAATGTGACTTCCACACTCACATAGGTGCACACACATGTGTTCACACAATATGAACATGCACACACACAGCAAAACAAAGCAAAATGTTGGTTGAACTCCATGAACAACTTGGAATTAGTTATGCCAATTGATTTCTTATCTCCCTTCTCGTTCTCTCTGCTTCACAGGGGTGAATAGAATGGATGTCAATCATATATGCCTCTAACATTTGGTGCTTAGGGGGACTTTATAAACATTTGTTGAATGAGTGGATGAAAGCGGCATGACCTTAGCTTTCCATGCAAATTATGTCAAACAGCAAAAATAAGAACATGAAAATTCCATCTGTGAAAGTAGTGTTTTTATTTACTACATGGGTTAGTGGCAGAAGTAAACATCTGCTGAGGCCAAAAGAAATAAATAATAATAATAATAAAAGCATACCTATGGTTAAGGGTAGAAAAATAAGCCAAAGAGTTATGTTTTCCAGATGTTTATTTCCAACAAACCTCTGGTTTTTGTTTTCGCATGTGTTTAAGTGTGTGTGGTGTGTACACATGGTCATACATGCATGGGTGTACACATCTGCATGTGCAGAGGCCAGAGGTCAAGGTCAAGTGTATTCCCTCAATCACTGACCAACTCATTTTTTGAGATAGGGTCTCTCTCACTGAACCTGAAACTCACTCATTGGGCTAAACTAGGAAGCCAGAAAGACCCCAGATTTTGGATGACAGTCACAGGGCATTGCACCCTGGTCTTATATATGAGTGCTGGGATCCAAACTCAGGTCACCATGATTGTTCTGTACTGATTGAGCCCACTCCCAGCTCCAAACTTCTGATTTTCAAGGATCTATGGAAAGTCATTAATGAGATGTAACCAAGGTAGAACAAATCACTCCTTAGTAACTCATTCATTCATTCGTTCATATGGTTATTCAACAAGTTGTGTCTTGAGCAGCGCCTCTAGTCCTGGTAGGTCTCTGTGCTAGTTGACTTGGGAAACAAAGACAAGTAACAGACAAACTCTTATCCTCCAAGAGATCAGATCCCAGTGGGAGACTGACAACTAGGCCAAGTATGCCAATGTTGTGTGGTGCTAAGGTGATTATTGCAGTCAGCTTTCTGTTTGCTGCGCAGAAAGAACCCAAACAAAAGCGGCTTGTAGAGGAATGGGTTTATTTGGCTTACAGACTCGAGGGGAGACTCCATTCTGGCAGGGAAAACGATGGCATGAGCAGAGGGCTGGACATCACCTCTGCCACAGTACTGCAAACAGCAGCAGGAAGGTGTGCCAAACACTGGCAAGGGGAAGCTGGCTTATAACCCCCATAAGCCCGCCCCCAACAACACAGCTCTAATGAAATTCTAATTCCCGAATTGCCATCAGCTGAGGATCGATCTATCAGAACACATTCATTTGTTTGTGGGGGACACCTGGATCAAACCATGATAGTGATGGAGAACGTGGGTGAGGCAAAGACTAGAGTCCTAAGCTCTGGAAACCATTTGCTCAAGTGTGGTGCCTTTGGCTGTGTGAGTTTGACTGAAAGGCAGACAAGCATTGGGTCTCTGGATGAATTAAGATGTGGGAGAAAGGTCACAGAGGGTCATCTATATCTGTTTGCATTTTGTGTTCCCATGCAAGAGTCAACCTCATATGCATAGGAATCATCTGGAAAGTCTTAAAATGCAGATTCCTATTCTGTGGGATTGAGCCTTTACACTGCTAACAGTTCCCAGGTAAAGCTAAAGTTGAGGTCCATGGACCACATGATGAGTCGCAAGCACTCCATGAAAGAACACAAAGCACCAGCTTCATGGGCTAAGTAATCTGCCAGTCAGTCAAACCCTAGCATAGCAATTACTGCCTGCGTGGCTCTTGGCCAATTGCTTTTGCTTCCTGACATTCAGGGTATAGCTCTTAGAAAAGAGGATAACATAGTCTACATCACTCATAGCTGTGAGGATTCAAGGAACGTGTCTGAAACCTGTACTCACAGCAATAATTACTAGCTATTATGGAGTGAATGTCCACTCTTGCTTCAGATGTGTTTGTAGACTGTCCGAAACAATGGTAGGGTCTGGGGAGGTAGCTCAGTGATTTTTGTACAAACATGATGACCTGAGTTCAGATTCCTATCACCTACTTAAATTCCATGTCGGGTGGCACATACCTGTAATCTCAGTGCTAGCCAGGCAAGACAGAAGAACCAGTGTGGCTCACTAGCTAGCTAGACTAACCAACCCCTTGAGTTTTAGGGTCAGCAAGAGACTGTCTCAAAGAAAAAGGTGATGACCTGTAGAGGAAGAAACACACACACACACACACACCAGAGAGAGAGAGAGAGAGAGAGAGAGAGAACCAATTTAACATGTTCTATAGTCAAACAGAATCCTATTTGATTTGGGTTACTACTTTGTTTTTCTCCATCTGGGCCCATTGTCTACTTAGAATTTTATTCATCCCCAACACTTCTCAATTTAATATCAGCTACTGCTCATGAACTTGATGGCTGTTTATCTGGGTTATTAATGAAGTTGTTAAGTGAGGTTGCAAGGGAGAGCCGGTAGCATCCTGCTCTCTGCCTCTCCATAAATCACCACCCCGGATGGAGACAGTTTCTGCTGCTTGTCAGGTCCTATCATCCACTTATCTCGGTGGATTTGAATGAATTTCATGATTAAAGTTTCATGAGATGCTACGTCACGCATTCTCTAAACCTCAAGGTCTGACACGTCCACGGCATGCTTTTGTCTTTTCAGCCTGCAATTTTATCACATAAAAGCATGCAGGTGCACCTTGCAAGATGAGCTTTTTTCCCTATAAGCAACCCACTAACCCTACACCATGAAGCTGTTATCTGCTAAGTGTTGAGCACTCAACTTTCAGTCTCAGACCTCCACATGACAGGTGGCCATGTGGCTCTGCATATAATACATGCCTTTTACCTTGGTAATAAATCTGGCAGCCTTATGCCTGACAGCTGGCTTATGGCTCCAATCACCTGTGTACTCATGTTGCTGGACTGGATCCAGGTGGTTGTTTTCCCACTCTCCCCTCAAACACGCTCACTTCCTTCATGGATAGCCATTTCCCCACCCCCACTTGTGAGCCACAAGGCAGCCTTGCTATGATTCCATCCATCTGGATTGGTATATTCTGTGGCCTACTTTTATTTGAAAATAGAAACAGAAGTTTCCCTGCCTAGAATCTTCAAAACTCTCACTATGCAAGTACATGTGCATATTAACGTTATTAAAAGAACATTCCCTGAACCCCTCTCAGTATCTTGACCCCATTCAGTATCTTGAGAGTTAATGGACATGAATATAAATTCCTGAAACAAGGAAATGGCAGGGGAGAATCTTGAAACATGAGAATGGGAAAAGTTAGAGACTTCAGATTCAGAATCCAAATTGCCATTTTGGCATCTTCTTGACTTAGTTTTGTGCATGTGTATATGTGTGATGTATGCCTTCATGTATGCACACTCATATATGTTCAGGTACATATGGGTGCATGCATGTGGAGGCCAGGAGTCAATACTGGGTGTCTACCTCAGCCATCTTCCACCTTTTTTTTTTTAAGACAGGAGTTCTCACTGAATCCAGAACTCCCCAGACTGGGTAGACAAGCTGTCCAGCAAGGCTGAGAGCTCCCCCTGTCTTGTTATGTGATTACAGATACATGCCACCATGCCCCCCAGCTTTTGCATAGGTGCTGAGGAGCTCAACTCAAGTCCTCGGGCTTGTAGGGCAAGCACATTACGGATTGAGCCACCTCCTCAGCACCTTGTTCTCTTATTTTTCAAAGGAAGACCATCCTTTTCCTCAGGAGGGGAAGGTTACATAGAGGGAAGGGCTTACTTAGGTTTGCAGGTGTGTGGGCATGAAAAGGAGACATGGAATATGAAGAAACTTTGCACAGAACTTAGGTGGTGATACAATTGAAAAACTTGAAAAGAAGGGCTATTGACTAACAGATGCATTCTGTTTCATATATGGAGCTAAGGATCTCAAGAACAAAACGGCTTATCAAGCTGTGCTCTTCTTTTTTTATTTTATTTTATTTTATTTATTCATCTTCAAGCAGAGAGATACAGATAGAGAGAGCGAGCCAGGGCCACCACCTTGTGGGTCTGGCTTATGTGGGTCCTGGGGAATTGAACCAAGGGCCCTAGGCACTGGAAGCAAGTGCCTTAACCACTAAGCCATTTCTCCAGCCCAAGCTGTGCTCTTCTTATCCTTAAATCATAAAGAGACACAGCTGGAGAGATGGCTCCGTGGTTAAAGGTGCTTGCTTGCAAAGCCTGATGTCCCAGGTTTGATTCCCCTGGACCCATGTAAAGCCAGATGCACAAAGTAACACAAGTGTCTGGAGCTCATTTGCAGTGGCAAGAGACCCTGGAGTGCCCAGGCTCTCTCCTTTCTCCCCCTGCCCCCTTTCTCAAATAAATAAATATATTTTAAAATTGATCTTTTCCTAAAATTTGGCAAAAACTTATAATAGAGCATTTGGTTTCACCGTTGCATTTTCACACGCATCGTATTTCTGACAATGCCCAAGTATGTATGTACACACACAGAGGTGTAAGTCACGCAACAATTCACATATAAACATGAGCTCACGAACATATTCCACATGCATGCACATCTCATATCCACATGCCTGCACACAGATGTAAGCATACACACATGCAAGCACAGATCCACATCGTGATGCTTTCTAGTAATTGTCACCTTGACAGGGTCTAGAATCACCAGTGAGGGATTATGTAAATTAGGTTAGACTCTGCATGCCTCAGATCAATTTCCTTGATTGTGTTAAGTTAATTAAGGTGGGGGCTGGAGAGATGGCTCAGCAGAGCACTTGCCTCTAGTGCCTAAGGCCCCGGGGTTCAACTCCCCAGGTCCCACATAAGCCAGACCCACAAGGTGGTGGCCCTGGTGCACTCTCTCTCTCTCTCTCTCTCTCTCTCTCTCTCTCTCTCTCTCTCTCTCTCTCTCTCTCTCTCTCTCTCTCTCTCTCTCTGCTTGAAAATGAATTTTAAAAAATATTTTTAAAAAAAGAACCAGTGTTTAAAAAAAATTAAGGTGGGGATGCCCACTTTAACTGGATGTCACCAATCCTTGGGCTGGGCTCCTGGACTGGATAAAGGAGAGAGCTGGCTGAGCAGCTGCGGTCACTGTTGGGCCTCCTCGCTGTGCTGAGTGTGACCAGCTGTCACACGCCCCTCTCACTGTGCCTTCCCTGGCATGGTGGGTGGGAACCTGGAACTGGAAGCTGAAACAACCCTGCCTTTCCTAAACTGATTTCTGTCAGATGCTTTGTCCCAGCATGCACACCTACTCATGCATATACACACCTGAAAACCAGATCTCCATGTGTGCACCAGACACATGCATAAGTGTAAGCCATCTATTGACACGTATGTGCATACAAACAAGCAAGTTACATTCTGCATGTATGGTGCCTTAGGTCCCAACCACCACTAACGTAGAAAAAACAATCAACTTGGTAAAACTCCCAATGAAAAATGGAGTGAAACTTATAATAACCAGTTTAGATAGAAATAGTCATTCTACTCATTAAGTAATTTAACTTTACTGCTATTCAAGGAGAATATTTCACGCAACAAAAAGATGGTTTTAAATTGATAATCTGATGAAGGTTTTAAAATAGTCTCCTAATTAGTATTGGAAAGATTATGGGGAAAGAGACCTGTCCAAGCTTGAGGTTCTCAACTTCGAATTTATATGGCCTTTGGGGAGGACACTTTTACAGTTTCGACAAAAATTTTAAGTTGTAGACATTTTCATCAGTAATTCTATAACTAGAAATATCTATTCTTATTTCTAGAAATTTATCTATAGCAATATCCAGACAAATGCTTAGAAATTTATGTATTTGAAAACTTATTAAAGCATTGTTTGTACAAGTGAAAAATAGCCAAATGTAAAAGTCTATCAGCAGGAGATATATGTAATAGAGTACTGCCTAACTAGTTTTTAAAGCAACTTTATATTACTGACATAGTGTTCAATGAAAAATAAAAGACACAGAGGATTTATATAGCATCACCCCATACATATTAATATATATGTGATGGTTAATCTTCCTTGTCAACTTGCCTGAATTTAGCAGATGTGTGTGTGTGTGTGTCGAGGTGTGTGTGTGTGTGTGTGTCCAGAAATAATTAACACACACCCTGAACATGGATGGTTCCACACACTGGAAACCTGTTAGTCTAAAATGCTGTGAGTTGCTCTGCCATGATGGACAGAATCCTCTGAAATCATGAGGAAAGCAAACCCTGTCAGATATTTCCCCATCACAGTGGAAATAATAACCAACACAATCCCTATGTTAACCCATCCAGTAAGTATATACATACACAGAGATATACATGAAAATATATGGAGGGACTAAGTTCTTTGTTAACTTGTGTGATCTTCACATAACCTTCAAATGCAAGTTAATACCACTATCTGTATTTTACGGATAAGGAGAGCAGGAAGCAGATCACTAGCAATACATCACTTGGTCAATAAATAGTGGAGTGAGGTCTGCTCCAGGGTCAATCCAATCTACTGCTGACCAGTGTACACATGTGTGTGCATGCACATGTGTGTATTTATAGATGTGTGGGTAGGTGAGTACATGTACAAGTTTACACGTGTGCGTGTATGTGTGAATATATATGCATGTATGTGTGTGCAAGTTAGCACATGGGTATGTGAGGTATGTGTATTCATGGCTCTTGTGTGTGTGTATGCATGAACGTGTGAGTGGGTGCATGTGCAAGTTTGCACGTGTGTGGATATGCATGTTATATATGTGCATGTGTGTATGCATGTATGTGTATCAGTGTCTTGTGTGTTTAATTTCATGTTGTACATGTGTTTGTGTATGCATGTTCTACATAGGAATAGATAGGCAAATAAGTAGGTTCAAAATTGGTAATCTGTTAAAATCTGAGGAATGGAATTAGGATTAGAATTAACTGGATGAGGAGGGTTGTAACCAGCAAGTAAAAATGTAACAAATATTACTACAATTATTTCATTTTATAAAGTTTCAGACTTTTATTACAAGTATTGTCACTTCCAGAATAAGACATTTAATCTGAAAAACACGTTCTATCTCATTTTCTCCAAAGGATTTAGGAATATTGATTCATACTTTAAGTAACTGAAAGTGAATGGATCTGAATCCTGGGCCATTGGAAACTCCCCAATATCCAGGAATCAGAAGTGAAATCCCTCGGCTTCTGGAGAACACAGAAGCTGAGCAGGGTCCTCAGGTTTGCAGAGGCCAGTTCTCCAGGCCTGCCACACACATTCCTCTGCTCTTGGGCCGTGAAGTTACCATTGCCGTCTTTGGTGTCGTTGCCCGTATGAAGGGGATGAAGATTGGTTCTTCCTTATAGACAGTGAGCTAGATAGGCAGTGAGTGAATAAGGCCAGGGTTAAGGCTTGTCATGCTGGTCTCAGTCACTATTGGCTACCATGACCATCACTGCAATACCGCCTTCTTTAGGAAATTCAGACTCAAGATGGCAAGGGAATCAGAAAGCATGCAAAGCAGCTATGAGACTCTGATACCTAACATTGCGTGAGATTAGGGAATGTGATTTAAAAGGAGACTATAGCCAAGTAGCTATTGATGGAAGGCTCAGAAAGTCTCATCATGTGAATATAAACATCACATCCTGAGGGGCGACAAACATTTGAGTCCTCGGAAATCCAACCCTGTGCCCATCAGTTCCCTTATTCAAAGGTAGTGTTCATTGTTCCTCTCCAACTGGCTCCTTGCCTTAGCCCACTTCAGCTACTAGAACAAAGTACCATAGACTGGGTGGATTATAAACAACAGATTTTTGATCGTAATTCTGGAAGCTGGGAGGTCCATAAATAAGGTAGCAACAAGTTTAGTGTTTATGAGGGTCCACTTCTGGGTTCTGCTTCTCTGCATCCTCACATGGTGAAAAGCAAAGTCCAGGGAGCTCTCTGGGGCATCTTTTATAAGGGCACTGTGATGGTTAATCTTGATGGTCCACTTGACAGGGTTTAGAATCACTATAGAAACGCAGTTGTCTAGGAGGGCACTTCCAGAGAAGCCTGAGAGCAGGGAAGACCCTCTCAGGATGTGAACAACACAATCCTGTGGGCTGGGGTCCCGGACTGAAGAAAAAGGAGAAAGGGTGCTGAGCACTAGCTTTGATCACTCTCTGCTTGCTGACGGTGGGTGCAATGTGACCTGCTTCCTCACATTCCTGCTGCCTGCCTGCCCAGACTTGATGGACTGTAACCCCAAAACAAACGCTTATATTGCTTTTGTTAGGAATTTTATCACAGTGACAAGACATGTAAGGAATACAGGCACTCACCCCATTATGAAGGTTCTACTCTTATCATCCAATCACTTCTCAAAGCTCCCACCTACGCATACACTCACAGTGAGGATTGATTATGTGTCAGCCAGAGAATTTGGGGTATGGGGAAACAAACATTCAGACCTTAGAACTCAATATGGATGGAAATCTTCCATAACCTTATAAACTCTGCTTATTTCCAAAGTTCCAGGTCTTGGATCATGCTCCTTACTTTTACATATATACAAAGAGCATGTCATCAGAAAGTACTCATGGAAACATCTATTTGGGGGAGGGGAAAAAAGAACAAAAGGGAGCTAGGGAAATGGCTCAGTGTGAAAATTGATCTCCAAGCATGAGGACTCACGTATGGACCTCCAGCTCCCATATATAATCTAATCATGGTCATATGGGTCTATCATCTCAGCCCTGGGGAGGCAGAGACAAGAGGCCTAGGGTTTGCTAGCTAGATAGCCTAGCCAAACTGGTGAACTCCAGATTCAGTAAGAAACTCTTTGAAAAAATAAGGTGGAACACCAGACAGTGACAGGTGAGAAAGATACTTGACCCTGATCTCTGGCCTCACATGAATATGCATACACACACACCCCCACACACAAAAACATACATACACACACCACATACATATGGAGGTAAAAAAGAACAAAAGAAAATTTAAACCTTTTTTAAAGACAAGGGCACAGAAAATGCCCTATGATTGAAGTATATCATTTTGAGGATGACTCCATCAAAAAGAACAAAACCACCTCAGCCGTCACATCTCTCCTACCCCACAATGGTGCTGGATGGGACACACATACTTATGCAGAGACACATAGCTTGTCTCCCACATTTCAAAGACTGTTTTGGAATACAAGGCACAACCAAGTTAATAAAACACACACGGGGCTAGATTCTGTTTGTTCGTTAAACTGGAAAGCATTTTAACCCTGCCCAATTAATTCTTGGTGAATTAAAGGCATGGCATACCTATCATATTATTATTACATGAGTATCTGTGTATATCTCACATTTCACATGCTAAGTCATCCTGCTGAAAGCTTTAACAGCCATTTATATTTATGGCTGCTTTCTAGATTATTTTTTCTCTCTCTCTACCTCACTTATTGGGGCATTAACAAAGCGGGCTTTGGAAAGAACTCCAACTTAGAGTTATTTTTCCATGAGGTACTTAAGGCTCAACACAGCAGCTCCTGATTATCTTGGCAATAGCTTTGCATGTCTGTTGGTTCCTGTGGTATAAATAAGTGAACAGCTAAGAATGCTAATGTTTTGCTTTGACCAAGAAAAAGTTCTCAATAAATGACAAGGAATTGCTTTCATTGCACTATAAGGTTTTTGTTTTAATTTAAAGGGGAAAATGAAACCAAAGCAACAGAGAAAGGTAGCATATAAAACATGCTACCACTCTGAGATCATTCTGTAAGTAGAGTGAGGAAAGAAAATGAGTTCAAATTGGGCCTGAAGAGATGGCTCAGCAGTTAAGGTGTTTGCTTGCAAAGCCTAATGACACTGGTTCAATTCTACAGTGCCCACATAAAGCCAGATACAGCAGAAAGTGGTGCATGCACCTGGAGTTTGTTTGCAGTGGCTAAAGGCCCTCTCTCTCTCTCTCTCTCTCTCTCTCTCTCTCTCTCTCTCTCTCTCTTTTCTGTGTATGTCTCTCTCTGCTTGCAAAGAAATAAATGTTTTTAAAAGAAAATTATTTATTGAAATTGCATAACTTCCAAAGTCATTTCAGTTGGCAAACTCAAGTGCCAGAAGGCCCCTGAAGGTCACTGGTGAAGCCAGTTCAAGGCCACACTTGGTTGCAGCTAAATGCAGTCAAAGACAGACGTAGCCACCATCCCCTTGGGATGGAGAGGCCATGGAAAGAAAGAGAAGCTGGGACAAAGAAAGAGTGGAAAAGGAGGTCAGGAGGAAAAGACTACAGAGGACAGTCTGGCACGAAGGGAGTGGACAGATGAAATCTGAGGTCCAGGGGCGGCTGCTGAGTGTGGCTTTGCTTCATATCAACTGTCAGACTCAAGAGCTGTGAGGGTGACCCTAGGTGTCCCCAGAGTTGTTAAGGGCTCTGCATGGAGTAGTACACGGTAGCCTCACCTCCCTTCATCCTTACCCATAGGACCTGCAGTCTAACACCATGAAGCAAAAGCCAGGTAAGCACCCTGTCTGGGCACCTCGTGTTCAACTTCATATCTCTCTTTCCCCAGTTACTTAAGGAGAGTCCAGCCTTTGTATTGGGGTGTCCTTTCCTCCAGTGGGTAGACTGTACTCACAGGGCTGCTCCTCATCTTTTCTTGTCCATTTTCTCTATGAGACTGTAAGTCCCTTTAGGATTGAACTGTGACTTAGATGAAATTTAGCTTCAGAGTCTGATCTTGTGATCATGCATGGCAAACCCTTAGGAAAGAAATAACAAAGCAATCAGTGGGACTTGGACTTCTCTTATTTGTATTATTTCATAAGGAAATGGCAGCATCTTAAGAAAATCATGTTGACTGATTATTTGAATATTTTTGAATCACTGAGATAACCTGGTGATCATGTAGATAATTTATTCTATTCCTCATTGTTATAAATTAACATTACGCTACATGAAAAACACCGTTTGTATAGAATTGGTTCACACAGATAAGTGTCATAATAAATGATTTATATGTCACCTTCTCTCGGTGTCATTAAAAGAACTAGCTAAACAACTGTGTTATTTTTGCCAAAATATCCATTACCAAAAAAAAAAACTTATAATGGATTGTCAGTCACACACAGTAGAGAGAACAGTATAAAGAACTTCTTAAATTGATCACCCAACAATCTATGACTGAAGCAGCCACCTGCGTCCTCAGTAACCTGCCACATATTACTTTAAAGTAGGTCACAGACATGTCATTCCATCGATAAACATTTCATTATGCGCCTCTGAAAGATAAGAACTTTTTAAAGTACATCAGAATCACACCTAATACAATGATAGTATCTAGTTAGCACTCAAATATCCAGTTAAAACACAAATGTGAAAAAAAAACCACAAATGTTGAGGCTGAGGTGATAAAATAAAGTACTGGTGGTGAAAACATGAAAGCCTGAGTTCAGATCCCCAGCACCCACATAAAACCCAGGTCTATAATCCTAAGGCTTAGTCTAAGCCTAAAAGGTGAGTTCCAAGTTCAAGGAGAGACCCTGACTAAAGAAATACGGTGAAGAGCAATTGAAAAGACATTCAACTTCAACCTCTATCCTCCACATATGTGTGAATGGACACCACACACACACACACACACACACACACACACACACACACACACACACAAACTAACCCACACAAGTGTTGGCAGGTTTTTATGGTTTTTTTATGGACTCAGAATGCAATGAAGGTCCAGACTTTATGACTGGTTGATAATTTTGTTGACTTTCTTTCAACCCATAAGTTCCTCCTTCCATTGTCCTTTTCACTCAATGTTTCCTTCTTGAGGAAAAAAAAAAAAACAAAGTCATTTATCTTCTAGAACTTTCCGCTCTAGATTTTTTCTGATTGCATTCATGTGGTATGTTTTTGTTGTGTGTGTGGGTATGTGTGGTCACGGTTGGGTGTCTATTAGTCTCCACCTTATTTAGTGAGACAGGTTCTCCCACTGAACCCAGAATTCATCAATCAGCTCCACTAGCTGGCCACCGAGCCCAGGGGACCCTGTCTCCACTTTCCCAGTGGGGGTATGACAAGCACTCTACATTTTAGTGGGTTCTCAGAATCTGAACACGGGTTCTCATGTTACCCACTGAACCATGTTCCCAGTTCACTAATGTGGTATATTTTAGCAGGACCTCTGTTCTCCACACTCCCTATAGATAAGTGACTGTGTGAAAGCGTAGAGCTGATTCAACTTCAGTCCCGACAAGACCACAGCAGAAGCACTTATGTGACCTTTGGTCAAAAAACACATGATGGGGGCTGGAGGGATGGTTTAGCCAGTAAGGCATTTGCCTGCAAAGAGGAAGGACATGAGTTTGATTCCCCAGTACCCACGTAAAGACAGATGCACAAGGTGCATCTGGAGTTTTTTGCAGTGGCTGGAGGCTCTGGTGCACCCATTCGCTCTGTGTGTCTACCTCTTTCACTCTCTCTCTCTCTCTCTCTCTCTCTCTCTCTCTCTCTCTCTCTCTCAAATAAATGAATAAAATATTTTCTAAAGAAGAAACGCATGATGTGTGGTGGTCTCTTTTTCTGATCTTGGCAGCCACATGCTCAATAGCTCCATGCATGAATTCATTAGTGGTTTCATAATGATGGTATTATGGTTTTCCAAACTGTTATTATTTGGATACCTCCATAAATAGAAAACTCCCATTGTCTGAGCTTCACTTACCAATAGCACAGTTTATACAGAAGAGGCAAAAATATATTTAATTCTTTCTCTCCAGTTCTTAATATAAGTTGTTTCTCAGAACCCTTTACTCATGCACAGATGTTTGCTTTTTGTTGTTGTTTTTTCCCCAGTGTCGTGTTGAACTCATGGATTTAATCACATTTGCGGAGTACCAACCTGCTGCAGCTACTGTCTCTTTTTGGTGCACAAATTGCTTTATCTTTCACTAGTGGGGCCTGGAGAAAGTTGGCTCCTGAGGCTTTTTGATTTTTCCCTAATAGCTCGTGACATTTAAGACCAATGGAAATATTCATGGAATAAAGAGAATTTTCATACATATAAGCATCTCCTTTCTTTTCCAGATGGTATAGATACAGTGCTACCCACTGAACTGTACTACTTCAGAGCTCCCCTGAGGAATGTGCCAGAAAAAAAATAAAAGACTACCCAGAAGGGGCCATGTCCTTTTCTATTGCAGATTTTAGTCCAAGCACTCAGAAAATATTGGGATCTTTTAAATATCATTATCAATGCTTACGAGGTTTACATCGTTGATTCTTTAAGATCAAAAAGCTACACTGGATTTGACAAGTGGCCTCCAGAGCGTGTAACTACAGCGATCACCCTCGTGGTGATTTTCTTGGGAACAGAACTACATACATTGTAGGTGAAGGCTCACGGTCCGAATGATGAGCGCAAGGAGCTTAAACCATCTGCACAAATGTGGCATCTTTCTCCCTGCCAGCATTCTGGAGTGGTTAACAGTCCCATCTCAGGGGCACATTGCTGATATCAGGAGGCTCCCATACCAACCCTGATCTTGGGCCCAGCACCCAGCAATGAGGCACAACACGAGCACAAAGAAGTTGTCTCAGAGAGGGGCAGGCCACCACTGCTAAGTATGACATATCTGTTCTATGGAAAGAAGTATTTGCTTACTATTGTTTAGGGACAGATTATAATGTCATGAACAGAATGAGCTGGTAGATCCATTTAGACTTTTTTCATCCAATGAGTTATCTCATTATCTACACAGAAAGCACAGGTATAGGACCAGTCACTAACCCTCATTCTCATCCCCTTGCCTCAGGATTTTCCCCATATGCAAGGTTTCATGCATGTGTGCATTGAATCACTAAAGACTGAAGAACCTCACTATGCTGTCTATGAGCTGTGAGTACGCAGTGATCAACAGCACATGCAAGACTCCTGCCTTCCCTCCTGGACTTAGGAGTGAACACATAAGTGAACCATTGATAATGTCATGTGAAAACAGAATCCACTGGATGAAGAGGGTTGCAGATAAACTACATCAGGCTTTGCAAGGATTTTAGGCAAACAAATATTTTAGGCCCTGTGGACCACATAGTCACATGACTTAACTTTACTATTGCAGCCCCAGAAGAGCGTAGGTAATACTCACCAAGTGGATATAGCTATATTCCAATAAAACTTTATTTATAGTACAGGATGATGGCTTAGTGAGCAAAGTGCTGGCCACACAAGCGTGAGCACCTGAGTTCAGATCCCCAGAAACCATGAGTGATGGTTAAGTTCTGTTGTCAATTTGAGCTGATTAGGAATCCACAGACTTTCTCTAAGGTTCCTTCCAGGAAAGATGAACTGGGGAAGGAAGTCCTTCCTCCAGAGTGGATGGCCCTCCTAGTGGTGGGCTAGATACAAGGAAGCTATGAGAAGACAGCCCCTCTGGGCCTGGCTGCCTAAGCTACTCAGTGGTGAGTGCCCTTTACCTGGCTGCCTCCCTCTTTCCCCCACTGTCCACTCAACTTGCATCTGTCCTGTTCAGCTATCCTGTCTTTGTCATTGACATTCAGTTTCATCAGCCTTCCAACATAGACAGAAGACCAGCAGCTCTCAAGGAATCCTCCAGGCCTTCAGGGCCCTGTCGGAACTGGGAGACATCCAGCCTCGTGGACAAAGCAGCTTCTAGGTTCCTTGACACTAGAGCCTGCAGGTAACTATTATTGACCTGCCCTAAGCTAATCCAATAAGTCTCCTTTTAGTACCACTTCATTCTATCACTTCTGTTGCAATGGAAAAGCCTGACTAATACACCATGGAAAATGCCAGGCAGAGAAGCCATGCCTGTAAATCTCAGCACTGGGGAGGCAGACACAGGAGGACCCCTGGATCTTGCTTACCAGCTTGCTTTGCCAAAATGGCAGATTCCATGTTCAGTAAGAGACTCTATCTCACAAAAATAAGGTAGAGAAGGAATAGGGGAAAACACTCAATGCCAGTTTCTGGCCTCCACAAACACAAGTACCCATGTATCCATATGAATACAAACATTCGCAAACACATGCACACACACACACACACACACACACACACACACACACACACACACACGCACGCACACACACACAAACACATGCAAAAAACAAAACCCTCCATTTAATCACAAGTGCTGGTGGTTTGGGCCTGTGGGCAAAAGCTGGGTAATCATAAGCTAGAAATATCTTTCATTCATATCTCAATTCTCAGTAAGCATTCCAGACCCCTTCCCGGAGCCATCAACCAAGTGAGAGGTGGGAAACTCCACAGCACTGCTGGGCTCTCCCCTCACTACCCACGTGTGCAATAACTGAGGATTTAAGAGGAGCACCCTTAGGAGAAGAGAGGGGATCATCACCACTTGCCTTGAGCTCTTTATTGTAAAGGCTGAGGACTACCTCCTGGGGGGGGGTCCCAGAGCTGACACCCCATGTGTGAGCCTGTTTAGCAAGACTTAGTTTGTCAAAGGCCTTTCGGAACTCCTCATGGTTGACGTCCACTGTCTCCTATTCCTCTGCTTTCTACACTGTACCCTTCCCTGTCTCCTACCCCTCTGATTTCCACCCTGTACCCTTCCTTCTCTTCCTCTTTTTTTCCCACTGCTTTTGTCAAACAAAATTTGCCCTGTTTGAAACCACAATGGCTAGTTTTTGTCAGTTCATATTTCTCCAGATGCTTTGTGATCTCATTCCTTCTTATTGCCTCTCAGATCTGCCTCGCTCTGAGGTTAAGCCGGATGGTCTATAATTTCTCATCTCCTGCCACTCTAAATGAGTCCCTGGCTAAGGCAACAGCCCCCCTCGAGTGAGGTCAGCCAGAGAAAGTCATCCATATCGTAAACATGCCGCGAGCTCTTCAGCAATAACAGTCAGTGGGGTTTGCTTTTAGTTCAGAGGCCAAGGGGATTTGGCAAAGAAAAAAAATACACAAAGGGCTGGTCTATTGGAGTCAGCTTGACAAAGTCAACTGCTAAAGAAAACGAGAGCCAGGCTTTGGACTTCTAGAATGAGAAAAGTTCTTCTTCTCATGCAGTTTTTTGAGGACCTCAGAATAAGAAAACTGATATTATATGTGGCATCCTGTCCTTTCATCATAATGTCACATCCAATTATTAAACCAAAGTGCTGTTAAAGCCAAGTTCAGGTGAGCAGTGACCTGAGTTTACCTGCTCTGGGCACACCCCATCACACACACACACACACACACACACACACACACACACACACACACACACACACCACCCCTAGACTTTATGAATGAACATGCAGAAACGCCAGGACCAAAGAAACATACAAGGCTTGGGGTTTTGCTACTGGTTCATTTTTGTTCACTGTTGCTCAGACTGACGGATACTCTGGAGTTCATGAAATCCATAGTACATCTCCTCACACTTATAACCTTGGTCCTAACCTTATCCCTACAAGTCACAGTAATGCTCACAAGTTGCTTTTACTAAAAAACTTTCAGTCCCCACTTGGACCCTTAAGGGAACAAACAGGCAAATGAAAGCCTGGCACTTATACCTTTATGTTGCATTGATCTCCTGTACTTAGGCTCATCTGCTTTCCTCTGCGTAAAGGCATCTGTTAGGTTAACTTTTCTTGAGGAGACCAAAGAAATGAATCTAGCTTCATGAACTAGTGAGTTTACCCAGTTACTTACAAGAGTGTGGGTGACCCAAGGCAGCTGCATCACCAGAAAGCCCACCCCAACAAGGGTGACGATTCACCAAAGCTAAGTCCCTGCTTGACTTGCAGTCAGTTCCGCTGGGCAGTCTTTCTCCCTCCCCTGAAATAATTTTTGCTGCCTATATAACCTTAGGAAAGGGACTTTGAATCTTGTTTCAGGAACTTTCTAAGACTTGAAAATTGCCTTTACTTTCTGAGTCATCAGGAGCCTTCCTCCTTAAGAATGTTAGAATTAGGAAGAATTTGCTTCACCAAGAGATGTCTTTCTAGAAGCCAGGGACACCTAGCCTATCTCATTCCCTTGAACGCACAAGAATAAGAGTAGTGGAGGCATTTCCCAGAAGCTTTTGACAGTACCCTCTCCTGGATCTAACTGTCATCCTGACCCTGCAGCTGCTTTGGATTCCAGAAAGAGCAGCAGTTCACCCCTAGGTGGGGGCATTTATCCATGATGGCGAGGCTGCACCCTGGAGCATGAAGAATCCTCTCCTGGGAGCCAGCTTGACTTCTCAGGCTGTTGCAGGATTTTGAGAGTGATAGGGACTCTGGGCCCAGGTGTGCTGAACTCCATTGACTAAGGCTCTCAAGTTCAAGTTCATGCCCCAAGCCAAAGAAGAATTAAGGATTGAATGCAAGGAGATAAGCAGGTAAGCATAAGCATTATCAAGGAACATATAGAAAGAGACTCCTGAGGGTAAGAGAGGTCCATAAGAAAGAGGGCGTGGGGTTAGGGTGACAGACCAGAGGCTCCAAGCTGGGAATAAAAGCCCCAAAGTGTCAAGGAAGCATGCTTAGTATTTCTGCCTGCATTCAAAGAAGAGAAGAGAAAAGACAGGAAAATGTTAGACCTTCTGAGTTAGAAGTCAGAAAAGTGGGCAGGCTCAGGCAGTGAGGGTCTAGGAGCAGCGGCACCCAGGGAGGGGCTTCTATAGGCTTATACAAACTACCTCATCCCTTCCATCACTTCAGCAAGTCTGTCAGTGAGGGCTGCTCTCTTAACCAGGTAAGTGACAAGCTCAGGGATCAGAGGATTTTGTTCCTCTGGCCAGGAGGAAGTGACTCCTCCCTTTCTAATATCACCAGGGAAACACGAGGTGGGTCCTTCTTTCAGTGACCTCTAAGCCTAATGTCTGCCTACTATGTATGATGTCCTCCTCAAGAGTTAAGACCCTAAAATCATTCTGGAAATGGGTGGCAACTAATCTAGCTTCTTTAGGCAGAAGTGGGACATAGAGGGGCTCGGGGAAAGCATGTTCTGTGATCTCTAATCTTGTAGGGCAGCTCAACATCTGGTCTTTTGGGCTTGTGTCCCTAACAAGGTTACTCTGTTCCCAGTCTCTAGCAGAACAATAAGTATTTCTTCAGATCACCTTGCAGAAGCAGAACTGAAAGACCCTGAAAGCAGAGCACACCTTGGCCAGCACTGCTTAATTATGCATACTTCTTGCCCCTTGCCCCAGTGCTTCTTCTGTTTAAATTCATGCCAATACCCCAAAGACAGACTTGAAGTCACTGGATTCCTTTATCTGTTCTCTCTAGTGTGGCCACATTGATTAAATTCTCTTCCTCAGATTGCCACCATTACCTGTCTCTTTCATTAGTATATTAGGACAGAGAAGGGTGAGCTTAGCATGTCGGGCCTCATGGGGCCCTAAACCTCTGGTTACACCATGAGTGTGACTGAAGGGATTCACAGACATTCCAACCCAGCCCTTCTAAGCTAGACCAGCCAGCCCAGGACTGCCCAATTTCCTTTGTAGAGATTAGAAGGGCAGTGGTATCGGTTACCAGAAGTTCACTATAGATCACAAGGAAAGGCACCAATTTATGACCATAGTGAACCTAATTAGGGTGGCACAGGACCAATGCTTAGAGCTGGTATGGTGTCAACAGTCATCAGAAGTTAGAAGTTTTCTTCTAAGAGTATGGAGCAGATCTTGGTGGGTACTAGAATTAGAATGCACCTTCACAGGGGTTCTAGGTCCTTTCTGCGTAAGAGTGTATAGTGTGTGTGCATGTGTATCCATAGGCATGTGGGTATACATGTGTGTAAGGGTGTGGTACTTTGAATCTGACAGTACCAATATATGGCCCCATAGACTCGGGTGTTTTATAAAATTCAACTTGTAACATGGGTGTCCAGCTGTCTGGCTGGAGGTGGTGTCACTAGCAGTGGATCCTGGAGTCCAGGTGTGGAGAGCAGTTTGAGCTCTGGTGGTTCATGCTTGCTGCTTGCTGGTATTTGCTTACCATAGTTACTTCTCTCTGCTTGGATCTATGGACGCAAGCAGCCTTCTTTTGCCATTGATGGAGTTGCCCCTGGATTTGTAAGCTAAAACAAACCCCTTCCTCCCCTAAACTATGTCTGGTTGCATGTTCATACCAGCAATGTGGAGCTGACTGTAACAAGGGGTTGCAAGCACTTGTGTGCACATGCATGTGAAGGACACGGTTTAAGTCAAATATCTTCCTTAATTGCTCTCCACCTTGTTTTCTGAGGCAGGCTCTCTCATTGAGCTTAGAGCTCCCTGACTCAGCTCTGACTAACTAACCAGTGAGTCCTGTAGATCCTCCTGTCTCCATCCCGCTGTGTCCTCAGGCAAGTTAATGAGTGGAAGATATCACAGTTACAGCCAAAGCAAGGACAATTGACTAGGACAAGAATGACCTCCAAAGCACATGGCAAAAGGAGAGTTTAGCAGCTCTAATTCCCCAGCTGCACAAAGAATTGTGTGTGTGGGGGGGGGGGTTATACCACAAAACAATGGCTTAGGGGTATCACTGCCCAGCCACCCACGGAGGACAGTGATCATATAAATACACACACACACCGCTTGTGGGTTGATGAAGGTGTACTTTTTATTGTGGGGAACGAGGCAGAATTTATAGAGCTTCCTGGCCAATCAGAGGACTAATGGGAAGAACCTGTGCATAACAGCCAACTGAGATCACCACCTGAAACTCATTAAGCTAAGCCCCTCGTGGCAAGGTGCCGTCCAAGACTAAGCCAGGGTGTGCCTCCAAAGGCCCCAAAAGCTTTCGCCCCTGACATAGGGGTATTTGCATAATGGACTTTTGAGCTCATTTACATAGTACAAACCTTCTCCCACATGTTTTATCTGTCACATGTAGCTCTACATAAAATTTCATGCCCACCAAAAAAAATTCATGCCCACCATGTCTTATTAGCATCTTATATCCCCACCCAGTACTGATTATTTTAGTATTATAACGAGTCATAGGTCACCTTCAGACACTCTGGAGTGCCCCTTTCTGCATCAGGATTTAGTGGAGCAGGCTTGCGGGGTGTGGAGGAAGCCTTCCTTTTTTGCCAATTGGTTTCTTTCAGATACTAATTTTGCAACCTTTGCCCAAGCCTCTCTGAGTCTCACTCTCTGGCCTATTCTCCTGCCTCACTAAGGCAGGTAAGACCCTAAAAAATTGGATATGGTGGACAAAAAGCCAGGACATAACAGCCTGACTGTCAGAAAGAAGCATCAGTTGCTCAGAGGGCAGACCATGGAAGCTGCTGAAATGGGTATGCTTCTGTTGCCCTAATCCACAGCCAGGTGGATCCTTGAGGAAGAAGTTGGCACAGGATGGAAATGAACCTTTGGCCATCCTTTGCTTTCTATTTAAATGATGGAGAAGCCCTTGTTGCAGCCAGGCAAAAGGGCTTAAAATACAAGGACTTTTGTCCATGTTGGGGCCAATGTCCCCAAAACCAAGCTAGTCAGGAGGCAGCATGGGAGGTAGGAACAAGCAAGGGGTAGGAGCCATATTGTCTAGCAGCTTCTCTACAGTGGTAATATTTTCCTTTACTTTCTGATTTCTCTTTAAAGAAGAAAGCATTTCCTTCCCAGACATCAATCAGTGCAGGAGGAATGTGTGGTGAAGAGTCTCTTTTAGGTGAGGGAGCTTGTGAAATGAATGACTTCATCCTTGCAAAGAATTTGACTCAAGTTATAAGTATACTGATCCTATATACACCTCGCCATGTCTGAAACTGGCTGATTGGGTTTAAAAAATAGCCCAGAATTTTGACCAATTCACACTAAAATTAAACCCATAAATTCCAGTCCATACCACTCAGCAACAGTGAATAGGTAACCCTTAACTGGAACTGGGATCCATGGCAATATCAAATGAAAACCAAGAACCTGGGCTCCAAGGGGTAACCCCCACTAACCAGAGATCTACAGAGGCTATGCCCATTAGAATCTCACCGAATTAACAGAGTTTGTCTCATTTAACCTATACTGATCTCACTCTCCATTGGAGATTCTGTTTGTATATTTCAGAAGCCAGCAAGAACCACGGACAACCCAATCTTACTAACAGAACCAGAGATGTTGCCTGTCACCCAGGCAGGAGATGAACCACCCCTAACTTATGATGTAGAGTCCAAAGGAAACCTTTGAGGAAGTGGCAATATGAGCAAGAGACCTAAGTCAGATAACCTGTGATAGGATAATGGAGACAGACACTGAGGATACCCAACACAATCCAAAGCAGAAATCCAGAGACTCTTAAGACTTCAACAGTAAAGAAAACTAAACTCACCCACCAGACTCAGGGATCTGAGCGGAAGAAAGGACAGAAAGATTGTGAGAGCCATGGTGGGGGAGAAAAAAACTGACTACCTCTCGTATAATCCATACCCCCCATCCCATTGACTGGTCCAGCAAGTCCATTGAAGAGGTTCCCAGTGGGGTGGGGACAGGGAGGAGGGAAATGGGGATACTATCATAAGACTTGTTCATACAATGTATCTTATTATTGACAATAAATATGGAAAAAAATGGGAACTTGGGCGTGGTGGCCCACACCTTTAATCCCAGCACTTGGAGGATTGCTGTGAATTCAAGGCCAACCTGAGACTACATAGTGAATTCCAGATCAGCCTGAGCCAGAGCATACCCAGGTTTCATCATGTCTGTGACTTCGAAATTTCCTCAGGAATACTAAAATAAATAAATAAAATTAATTAATTAAAAACAACCCTCAGCTCCTCAGCTTCTTTTTAAATTTTTTAAGGTTTTTTATTTATTTATTTATTATTTATGAGAGAGTGAGAGAGAAGAAGCAGAGAGAGAATGGGTATGCCAGGGCCTCCAGCCACTGCAAACGAACTCCAGACACATGCATCACCTTGTGCATCTGGCTTTAAATGGGTACTGGGGAATCAAACTCAGGTCCTTTTGCTCTACAGACAAACACTTTAACCACTGAGCCATCTCTCCAGAGCTCCTCAGCTTCTTAAGCAAAGAGAAATTTGGCAACTGGAAGAAACAAACTTGGCAAACAGCAGAAAGTATGGGGCCACAGAGACCACACCCCAGTCTGGCCACATCATGAGTGGTTCATGTAACATCACCTATTTGGGTATCTGTGATCAAATGTTCCTTTGGCAGCCACTGAGAGTACTGGATCCCTGCCCCAGCTCCAGATATTCCAGGCACGTGACACTCCCCAAAAGAGCAATAGAACACCCAGGGTGTGCTTGGCTAAGAGACTCACTCAGAGTTCTTTCCTCATTCGGTCCAAATAAAGGCAACTGCTCCCTGGCCATCCATTGTCAATAGCATTTTTGTGCTATTATCCCCTGGGTCACTGGCTGCTTGTTCTTGGACAGTATTCTTGGAAGCTTTCTTATTTTATTATTTTTTTTACTGCCACACTGAGTCTTTGCAATCAGCCTCTATCACACAGGATACCTCAGAAAGAAAGGAAAAAATAATGAAAAAAGATCAATGCAGTATTAAGCTGACCTATTCCAAACTACGTAATAGAAGAACTAGAAAAATGAAATTGTGGATTCCTTTGGTTTCAAAATCCTCTGCCACTAAGGTGGAATGACACAGGTCAAGAGCTCAGACCTTTGCCAGCTGAAGCAAGAGTGAGTCTTTGGATTTAAAATCCTCTGGTTCTTGTAAATTCAACTCAACCAAAGAGAAGAGAGGAACATCTGTAAGCTAAGCTAGGCACTGTGTTAAGGGATGGAAGAGAGATAAAGATGGGAAACCACTATTCCTTGTTCAAAGAGACTATGGCCCAGTGAGGTTGGTAAGCAGAGGAAACACATCCACTGATCACAACACCAAGCTGAACGTATGCTATTCTATTAGTCTTTCTTTCTTTCTTCTATTGACATTTTCAATTTTTTTATTTTAAAAATAAATATGGGGCTCAGTTGGTAAAATATTTGCCATACACACATGAGTACCTGAGTTTGGGTCCACAGCACCTACATAAAATGCTGTGTGTGGTAGTACACCTGTGCTCCTGGCACTGGGGAGGTGGAGACAGAAGGATCCCTGGGTCTTTCAAATTTATAATTGCCCACTATGATTCAGGGAAATTTGCTAAAGAGGGGGCAGAAAGAATGTAAGAGTCATGGGGGGAATAACTAATGCATAAAAGGGAATGTCATCATGGATTCAATGGTTATATCTAATAACCTATGATACTGAGCATATTGTTGTGTTAATATATATATAATTTTAAGCCAATAAAAATGATAAAAAAATAAAAACAAGCAAACAGAAAGTAACAACTAGAATGTCGAGCTCTGGCCTCTACACACATGCATCATACATGTGCAAATACACACACATGTACCACATACAAATGAAGACATATACAATGCAAATAAACCATAAACCACAATCTCAGCTTTCTAAGAATTCATGCTCCCATCAGATCCCCCCAAGCCATAAGACAGGACCACTAGACTTTGGAATAACAAGGGTGTTCATTAAAAAGTTATTAAGAAAGCCTCTAATGCAGAGGTGGTATTTATGGGGGAACTTCACGTTTCTTGATCCAGACCTGGAATCATCCATGACCCAAAGGACATCTGAGGACACACATACATAGGAAGGACAAACAAAAGCCCAGATGTTGGAAAATGGGAGACAGGGTCAGGAGGCAGCATAGCAGGAACATGCCAGGCATGCTGGGAGAAACAGACCTGCTGTTACACTTCGCATGGAGCTGGCTGGGAAGTACATTTGGAATGAAAGTTGAGGGAGGCTGGTGAAATGAGCTGCATGAAGTAAAGGCATGACTAGTGCTGCATTCAAGAGGATATGCTTGTGAAGACAGTTTATGTAAAGTACAGCCACAGGGTGACATCTCACCCAAGAACGAACCACCGGCATGATCATGGTCCCGTGAGATGAAGTTATCTAGTGATGTCGTAGCTATCTTAGTCCTTGGAAATATACTTTATGATCTTTGAACAATGAGGATAGCACCTAATGATGTATTTTTCGGAATTATTCTCATTATTAAGTAGTATATGATGGTATTATAGGAATGAGAAGCTGGAGAATCAAGTTTAGTTAACAGTTGAAATTAAATTGATGAAGAACCTTAGTATATCAACTGTGGTCCTGAAATGTATTTCCTGCTGGCCGTGGTTTGACTGTGAAATGTCTCCTATAGCCTCTTGTGCTTGGGATTAAGCCTCAAACTTGATTCCCAGCTGGTGGAGCCTTTGGAAGTTGGAGTCTTGATGGAGAAGCTATGCCACTGGGGACAGACCTTGAGGTTCCTTAGTCCTGTCCACTGGGTGTTCAGACCAAGGTCACTCTTACTGCTTCCTCCCAGCTGATGTGACAACATGTGATGTCCTGTTCTCTGTCCTTGCTGTGCCTTCCCCACCATGATAAAACTTACCCCAGAAACTGTAAACTGAAATAAATCCTTTCCTCCCATAAGCTGCCTCTGGTCACGTGCTCTCTCTCAGCAACAAGAAGATGACTGTTAGTTACACTGCTGAAGAAACCAAAAGAACTTGGAGACATTTGGCTCTGAGTCTGGGGCAGAAAGAACAGGGCTGGAATTTCTCAACATGGCAGATAAGAGAAAGTTTCCAAAGACTGAGTGGGGAAAAAAAAATGAAGGTCAAGCAGGATAGAGGCTCGGTTGGTAAATGGCTTGTCACACAAGAATGGGAAACTGAACTGAGATTCCCAGCATTCATGTAAATGCTGAGTGAGTAGGTGTGGCAGCCTGCCTGCAATCCCATCACTCGGGGCAGGTAGAGACAAGGGATTCCCAAAGCAAACTGTCCAATGAGACTAGCTGTATTGGCTAGCTTGGATTTAAAGGGCAGTCTGTCCCTATAAATAAGATAGAGAACAATCAATAAGGATACTGAACATCAACCCCCTGGTTTGCACACACACACACACACACACACACACACACACACACACACAAGTATTCATTGGAATGCACCTGCACATGCATATATGCCCTTACACATGTAAACACGAACACAGATAAACATGCAAACAAAAAACTCAAAGCCAGCTGGAGAAGCCACCACTGACTTAATACAGGGTGATTTAATAACACATTTTTAAAATATATTTTTATTTATTTATTTGCAAGCAGAGAGAGAGAGAAAGAAAAGTGATAGAGAGAATGGGTGCACCAGGACTTCCAATAGCTGAAAACAAACTCCAGATCCATGTGCCATTTTGTGCATCTGGCTTTATGCGCACTTGGGAATTCAACTCGGGTCCTTAAGCTTTGCAGTCAGTGCCTTAACAGATAAACAATCTCTTCAGCCCCTAATATCATATTATGGTAGTGACTGCCATGAATTGAATTGAGTCATGAATTAAATCCATAGCACAGTATAAGTAATGAAGAAGGCACTGATTGGTTATCACTAAAAGATGATAGAGAATCAACTCACAAATAAGGGAAAATTATGCATTTATGTTGTTTTTTTCTACATGAAATATACCACTAGGAACACAAATGTTAAGTTCAAAGTACTTGACGTCCATAGACATATTCCTCAATAAATGAACAAGAAACAACAAAACTAGATTATCCCCACCTTACCCTTCCTTATGAATAAATGGTTGTATCGGTAACTATCGAAAAAAATCAAGTAAGTGTAATGTGCTTATGCCACTATAAAATTGTTTTGCCAAAAAGTGATTCTACAGATCAATCAACTCGTTCATATGAAATAGAAGGGCAGAGAAACATCTCTAATGATATCACAGGATTACAATTATAATATCCATAATTGGGGTAGGGGAAAATTTCAGAACAAAAGACCTGGGTTCTTTAACAAATAAAGTGCAGTGAAAAGATGCAGGATAGAGATGATAATAG
The DNA here is from genome assembly GCA_004024765.1 of Zapus hudsonius. Taxonomy (NCBI): domain Eukaryota; kingdom Metazoa; phylum Chordata; class Mammalia; order Rodentia; family Dipodidae; genus Zapus; species Zapus hudsonius. The sequence continues at coordinate 62,602 of PVHP010006024.1, forward strand.
AAATGAGGGGGAAATAGAGAAGGATACACAGATAGAGATGACGTGGAGGTGGAGACAACGGAGATGAACACTGAAATGCAGGGAGAGGTAGACAGAAGAGATGGGCGTGAGCCGGGCGTGGTGGCGCAAGTCTCTAATCCCAGCCCTCGGGAGGCAGAGGCAGGAGGATCACTGTCAGTTCAAGGCTACATTGAGACTACATCGTGAATTCCAGGTCAGCCTGGGCTAGAGTGAGATGCTACCTCGAAAGAG
>PVHP010006025.1:0-62363 GCA_004024765.1 Zapus hudsonius
TCAGCTGGCCAGCTCCCAAGGAAGGCAGCCTGGAGATCTATCCCAGCCTTTTTCTTGGCTCTGAGGGTTCCTTAGCTGTGAGGTGCAGCTCTGATCTTCACGCTGTCCTCATGCACGCGCCTGCCCTTTTCATGAGCACATCAGTCAGACTGAATTAGGAACCCAAACTCTCTGTATGATCTCATCCTAACTCCATGCATCTGAGGGCGGTATTTCCAAATAAGGTCACGTTCTGAGGAGCTGGGGGTTAGGAATCTGGGCAGGGGGCTCACATAGTTCCACCATCCTGGCGGGCATACCTCTATGCCACCAAAGGAAAGAAGCTGTCACTTCTCCCTGTGCACCAGCTGCCTCCTCCTGCTCCTTCCGCTGTTTCCCTCCACACACCCTCGGCGTGTTTTAAACGTTTGTCCCTTTTGATGGATAACCGCAGTCATTTCTCAGTCTTGACTCACAAACAATAAGACATGCTGGGAACAGATGTCTCCAAGTCTGTTTGTAAAGCGTCTCAGATTCACAGCAAGACTCACATGTGCTCACGTGTCTTCACTTACCTTATACTTTGGTTTGTGTCTAAAATATCCCCCAAAGGCCACGTGTTAAATAAAGTCTTGGCTGCTGAGCCGTGGTTCTATTGGAGGTGAAGAAACCTTTAAGAGATGAGGTCTTGTATTAGTTTCTTTTCTTGTTGCTTTGACCCAATACTTGGCAAGAAGCAGCTTGAGGGAGGGTTAATTCTGGCTTACAGTTTGCGGGGATGCTGTCCATCATGGAGGAGACGGAGGTCATGGTGGCCAGCACCTCCATCATGGCAGGAGTGTGCAAATGGGACCCCTCACCTCACATTTTGGTACCACAGAAATCAGAAGGCAGACAGGAAGTGGGTTCAGGTTGTAAAATCTCAAGGCTCACCTTTAGTGAACCACTTCCTCCTGGAGGTTCCAGAACCTTCTAAAAACAATGCCACCAGGTAGGGACCAAGTATTCAAACATTCTTCCATCTGTTTGTTTCCCAGAGGCCCTGGGGTGAGCAGCTTTGTTCAGCTACACGCTCCCCTCCTTGACATTTAGCCCTGTCACATGCCTGGAGCAATGGGGTCAAACAACCACAGACTGAAGTTTCTGAAACCATGACCCAAAATAGACCTTTTTCCTCCTGTAAGTTGATTATCTCAGCTCATTTGTCACAGTGGTGATAACACACCTTACCTCTCTGAATCCTCACAACCTCCCTCAAGAGTAGTAGTGTATCTATTTTTGAAGAAGTTTCAGAGACATTGTTACGTACTTGAAGTTGTACCATCAATAAGTGCTAATAGACATATGATCATTAGGGTAGGATTTGTATTGCTTTTTTTTTTTTTTTTGAGACAGGGTCTCATGTATCCCAGGCCGGCCTTGAACTTGAACTTGCTATAGAGTATGACCTCAAACTTCTGATCCTCCTGCCTCTACCTTGAGTGCTAGAATGAAGGATAGGCAAACATTCTACCCATCAAGACACATCACCAGCTCCCCCTTTTTTGGGGGGGGGCATTTCAAGGTAGGGTCTTGTTCTAGCCCAGGTTGACCTGGAATTCACTGTGTAGTCTCAGGCTGGCCTCAAACTCACAGTAATCCTCCTACCTCTGCCTCCCGAGTGCTGGGATCAGAGGGCGTGCACCACCACACCTGGCTATCTATCTGATTCCAGCAGCTGACCCTTGAATAATGAGATACTATTTGACCCCAGTTCCTCTCAGTCCAAGTCCTTCTAGGACACACCTCTGCCACCCAGTGTCATCACGCCAATGAGTTGGTCTATTTCACTGTGGGTATATATGGCCATGTGACTCTATTTGAACTTTCAAAATCCCTCATCTATGGTCCTGGGTTCACTGGAAGACCATGTAACACAAACGACGAAAGGAAACGACGGTCAGATGGTCCGTGCAAACCAGCACTGCTCTCAAGCACGAGGAATTCTGCAGAAGTCCTTGTCTTTGCAGAGCCTTCCCTGGCAATGACACAGTTCACTCAGGAGCCTGTGAATGACCACCATAGAAAAGTCACCAAATCTCAAGTCTGTCTTCACATGTCTGTCACTTCTGTTGCCTCTGGGAAAGAGAAAAACAGCAATGAAAATCCGAGGTTTATCAACAAAAGCTCTCTCTCTACCCTCAACTGTCCCGGACTGCTTCAAGGTTAGGAGATGAGATAACTCCTCTGGTGCCTGAGTACGTCAGGTAAAGCAGGTCCTGGTTGAACAAGGTGATCAGATGCTCTTGACCTGCGTGGGGATGCAGGAAGTGACTCCCAGGACCGAGCATGCTAACCCCGTCCCTGGCAGTTCCCTCTGATTATCCGGTGTCTGTAGGCTGAGCTGTGGAAACTGTTTTCTCCTGAGGTTTGTCAGGCTGAATTCCCAGCGCAGGAACTCATCTCTTCTGGACTGGAAGCTCCGGGAAGGTTGGAGAGAGGGATGAATTTAAAGGATGATTGGGCGGATGCTGGAGATGAGGAAATGACTTGCTCTCTCAGGCTTGTTTCTTTTTAATTAGGAGTGAAATTCCCAAGTCACTCATGGTGAGAGGATTATTTTCCTTCAGTTTCCCAATTTTTTCCCGGTGTGTCTGTCTGTTGCATTTCCTGAGACAGTTCTGTGAGGTGGTCAGGGCTTTGTCCCAGTGGACCCAGCTGACTGCTGTCAGCAAAGTCCTGTGTCCAGGAGACCGTGCAGGTCCAGAACTCACAGTTCCTCCCTGGGGGCCTCTGTGGACCTTGACCCTTGGCATTATCTCCTTGGAGAAGTTCCAGTTTCTTCTCAGGATGCTTGATTGAGCAGCAGAAACAGAGGCTGTCTGTGTACTCTTTCATGATCACATACTTACTTGGAGGTTCCTTTTGCTTCGCCTGCTCGAAGCTGCCTAGAGTTCAGAGCAAGGATGTGATGGCCAGGTGCCAAACAGCCCATGAGAGAGCAGGATAGGCAGTCACATAACCTGAGAGGGAGGGAACTGCTTCTCTCTTCTGAAAGAGAAGCCCAGAGCAGGCAAGGTATGTATCCAAGGTCACACAGCTCAGTGGCGGGTCAGGGATCTGTGGCTTTCCCACCTCACCTTGCTGGCCTCCTCTTTGGTGTGTGTGGGGTGGTGTCTGTATCCATAATGTAGGCAGCATCTGTGTGCAGATGAGCACTGCCTCACCTCCTGCAAACAGCTGTGGAGGCCAGAGGGGAAGACTGGGTACTGTTCTTGATGTGGATTTCTTGAGACAGTCTCTCACTGGGCTTGGAGCTGCCAGCTGGTTTCTTCTCTCTCTCTCTCTCTCTCTCTCTCTCTCTCTCTCTCTCTCTCTCTCTCTCGGAAGGCTGGCTGACCCGTGATTCTCCTGTATCAAACTCCTCCATAATACTGGTGTTACAGGCACCATGGCCATAACAGCTTTTTACATGTGCTAGGAATCAAACTTGAGTGGTCTCTAGTCTTCTCACTTGCATGGCAAGCACTCTTACCTGCTGAGCAATCTACAGACCCTTTTCTCTTGAAAGAAGAGAGAGAAAGAGAGAGAGAGAGAGAGAATAAACTAAGAAGGAAAGGAACAAACAAAAAAGACAGAGCCACCAGCCCACACCTTTAATCCCAAAAAAGGCAGAGGTACGAGGATCGCCATGAGTTTGAGGCCAGCCTGAGACTACATAGTGAATTCCACGGAGGGATGGCAGGGCCTGGTGGAACAGGCCTTTAATCACAGAACCAGGAAGGCCCAGGTAGGAAGATCACTATGAGATCAAATCCAGCCTGGACTACAGAGTGAGTTGGTCAGCCTGGGCTAGAATGAGACCCTCCAAAAAGCAAAAAAGAAAGGATTACCTTTAAGAAAAAGGTGCTTCAATGTTGACAGGTGGGAGTTCCACTCACTGAGGCAAGTCTCCACTCCCTCCGCTGACCAAAGTAGCTGTGGCAGAACAGTGGGGGCCTGGGTGACCTCCCGGACTTTATAGTGTCCCAAGCAGCCTGGCTTTATAGGACTTTATTATCCATGACTGGTAACTACAGAGCCAAGGCTAAGCCACTTGTTAAACTGGGGGGCATTTGTCATTTCGGATTTTGTGCATACCCGGAATCATCCCTCAACCTGGGAAGGGCTGGGCAGCTGTTCCAGCGCCGAGCCCTGCTCTATGTCCGAGCCACATCTGGTGGGGGTGAGGGGTTCGCTTCTTCTGCTTCCCTCGGGGCGCCACGACATCTGGGGGAAAAGGCTCACCAGTCCCTGGGACGATCGCTCCAGCCCCCGGGGCTACCGAGGCACCGCAGTGATCAGATTTCGCGTGGCAGCCCTGCTTCCCTTACTCCGGTCCCCTCCCGCCCGGGAGCCCTGGAACCAATCAGAGCGCCGCGGAGCTCCGGCTCCAAGAGTCCCGCGCCCGGGACCCGCCCCTCTTTGTTGCGGTGTCCAATGGACGCATTCGGAACATCGGCGGCTGCCCGGGTGACTCGGTTATATGTCACAAAATAACACTCGAGAATGGGACATGGAATGAGGCGACGGCCGCCGCAGCCCCAGCAGCCCCCGCCGTCCCGAGGTGGGTCCCCGAGCGCCGCGCGCCCTGCCGCCCGCGGCCCCCCGCTCGCTCGGGGCGCGAAGGGGGCGCGCGCTGCGCTCTCCCCGGGAAGCCCCGGCCGGGGCCGCCCCTCGCCCGCCCGCCCGCCTGCCGGCCCGCCGGGGTCCCGGAGGCTTCCGGGAAGACCCCGGGCCTCCGCTGCGCCCTCGCGGTGCGCTCACGTGCCGGCACGCCTGGCCACCTCTGGGGACCCAGGGGTGTGTGGGACCGCGCGGGGGACCCGTGTCTCCACGCCGCACAGCTGTCCTCCCGGTGCCCACACCGTCCACCACCCCGCACCCCACGCTTCCCGCATGCGTCCCCATCCCCGGGTTCCGAGGCGGGCGAAGCTTGTAGCCGCCTTTCTAGGTAACCGCGGGGCTCCCAAGTCCCGGGGGCGGGTGGGCCCGTGGGCGAGCGGGGCGGAGGGGACCCTGAGCCGCGGCGTCTCCAACGATTCCAGGCTCGGCCGGTGAGCGGGGAGCCCGGCCGTCCCCGCGGAGTCCCCGCCGCCGCTTCCCCTTGGCGCGTCCCGCCGCAGCGCGAGGCATGGAGGAGGCCGCCGCCGCGGGGCGCTGACCCGCCGCCCGCCGCGCACACGCCCCCCGATCCGCGCCACCATGACCGGCTCCGCCGCCGGCACCCACCGCTGCCCCCACCCCAAAGGCGCCAAAGGCACCCGCTCCCGGAGCAGCCACGCGCGGCCCGTGAGCCTCGCCACCAGCGGGGGCTCGGAGGAGGAGGACAAGGACGGCGGGGTGCTGTTTCACGTGAACAAGAGCGGCTTCCCCATCGACAGTCACACCTGGGAGCGCATGTGGCTGCACGTCGCCAAGGTGCACCCCAAGGGGGGAGAGATGGTGGGGGCCATCAGGAACGCCGCCTTCCTGGCAAAGGTCAGTGGCTTCCGAGGAGAGGGTGGGGTGGGCTGCCGGGACCATTTCGGCCTGCACACTGACTGCAAAGAGAGGCACTCTCCCTCCATGTCCCTGCTTCTGCTGCAAAAGTCCCCTCTCCCTATTCCTGACAGCCTTAGAAATGGAGGAAGGGGCTGGTGGGCAGGGGGCTCACAGTCCTGGCTCCAAAGGGTTGGGTTGGGCCAAGGTTTTTTCCAGTCTCCTTGTGTACTCAACCCCTGCACATCCTTTTGGAGCAGATGCTAGGGAGAACCACACACGAGGTCAACACCTGCCCTGCCAAGGATGCTGAGAGCCCCCCCTTCCCTGTCCCCCACATCCGCACATGATTTATTAAGCCCTGAATGAATTTGCAACCAACCAGTAGGAATCATTTCTAGACTTTTTTGGCAATTTTTTTTTTTTTTTTTTACGACAGTGGCTTTCACCTCTGAAACTTGCAAAAACAGTGAACTGTCTCTTCCCAGCTTATTTGGGCGCCAGGAAAAGGAGGGGAGAGGGAAAAAAAAAGGAAGGAAGGGAGAGTTTTGGCTGTGACTTAAAAGGGACTTTCCAGTACACATGCTGAATTAGTCCCCCTGCCTAGAGGGGAGGAGGCTCCCAGAGGCTCTCTTTTTACTTTGGAGAGAAGCCAGGGAGCCAGTTGGGCTTGGTGGCCAAAGGATATGGTTACAGAGGGAAGGAGACATCCCTGGTGGGGGAGGCTGCATTGATTCCTAATATACAAGTTGAGTGACAGGCAGCTGGCCCTGAAGGTTCCAGTGTGGCGATGGTTTCCTTGGGCACTAGGAATCCTGAACTCATTCCTGAGCTGATCCAGGAATGGCAGACCTGAGGCCACCAGGTAGAGTTCCCCAGCCTGGTGACAGCCAAGCATCAGGGGCTGCAGGCAGAAGGCTGTGTGTACCCTTGGGACAGCAGCAGAGCCTCGGAAGTGTTTTCCATTACTCTTCACTGTATCCAGCTGGAAGCGTGCCTGTGGGCAGCTCTTGCTCACTTCTCCCTGAACCTGACCCTGGCCCACACTGGTTCTCACTTCAGAATCCCTCTGTTCTAAGGAGCAGCCAGAGCCTTTAAACCTGGAAGAAGTGGCCAACAGGGAACAGAAGCCAGATGCCACTGTCCCACACTGTCTTTATTACTGTTACCCCGTCCCCCTCCTCCCCCATGTGGCAAACACAGAATGTTGGTATTGGTGAAATGGTTGCCCACCTGCCAGCCAAATGCCTTCTCTTTCTTTCGACCTCCCCGAAACAAGGAGTTCACCACTTTGCTCTCCTAGACCTCTGTGAAAACTGCTAGCTTGTCACTAGTCATCGACACATAGGAAACACAATATGTCTAAATTGTGACTGAAAAGTTTAGAACATAGATTTCTACTTCCTGAGCCCTATACTTGATACTCCTACCAGGATTACAGCTGAATGCTGCTTTCTTTAAAAAGAACATTTCCAGCTAGACATGGTTTCACACACCTGTAATCTCAGCATTTGAGAAGCTAAAGTAGGAGGATTAAAAGTTCAAGGTCTCTCTTAGACTGAGTCTCATGTATCTCAGGCTGGCTTTGAATCCCTTTGTAGTCAAGGATGACCTTGAACTTCTGATCCTCCTGCCTCTACCTCCCAAGCGCTGGGATTATAGGGATGGGCCACCACACTGATGTGTGCAGTGATGGGATCAAGCCTAGGGCTTCGTGCTTGCCAGGCAGGTACTCTACTGTAACCCCAACAGTCCCTCATTGTACTTTCAGAGTAACCCACAAGTCTCATGACAATTGCTTCTAAGCCAGGACTCCTGCAACTCAAATATGAGGGTTTTTTTTCTTTTCTGTTTTGAGACTCAAATATGAGGGTTTTTTTTTTTCTTTTCTGTTTTGAGACAGGGTCTCCATATGTAATCAAACTACTGTCTCAGCCTCTTGAGTACTGGGATTTATAGGCATGTGCTTCTGAACCTAATTAAGAACTTAACAATTTGCTCATATATTGCATCTTCTTTTTAAAATTTAATTTATTTGTGTGTGTGTATCTCAGGTATGCCACGACCTCTTGCCACTGCAGATGATACAGACACTTGCACCGCATTTTATAAAAAAAAATTATTTATTTGCAAGCAGAGAGAGACAGACAGAGAGAGAATGGGTGCACCGGGGCTCTAGCCACTGCAAACGAGCTTCAGATGCATGCACCACTTTGTTGCACCATTTTTTGCATCTGGTTTACTTGGGCAATTTGGGAATTGAACCAGCAGGCTTTGCAAGCATGTGCCTTTATCCACTGAGCCATCTTCTTAGCCCTGCATCCTTTTTTGAGACAAGGTCTCAAGTAGTCCCCCTTCCAAAGTCACTGTGTTGAAGCTGGTCTTGAACTTCTGATCCTCCTGCCTCTACCTCCCAGGTGAACATTATATTTTAATGATTTTCTCTCTATCCCTTGTCTCATCATGGCATCCCCCAGCCTTCATGTTCCCAAACCCTGGCCCCAAATTCAAGGATTTTCCTGGAAAGTTCAGCTCAGAAGACTCTTTCATTTGGGGGCCACATCTTCCTTCAGCCAAGTCAAAGACATGCTGAGGAATTTGCATAGAAGCAGGGTGCTGGGCAGTGGTGCTGGAGAGGAGCCTCTTTGCAGTTGATGTGAACTGACACTCAAGAGAGGTGTAGGTGGAGGGTCCTGTGCTAGGACATGTCATGTGACTACAGGACAGTCCACTAGTGTCCCTGGCAGGTTCTGCCTGAAGGTCCAGGTGTCTGTACGTGAGCATTTGTTCCGAGATCCACCTTCCAAATTCACAATTTGCAGGCTTCTCCCCTTCATTTTTGAGATACTTTGAAGGATAATAAAGGATGAGAAGAGAGAGGCAGAGAGAGTGGCGGGCACAGAAGGAGCAGGGGGATGATAGGCAACACTCCTCATTTTGTTTTTTCTTTTGGGGGGGTGTTGTGACATGAGTGCACACAGGCCATGCAAGCATGTGAAGGTCAGAGACTGCACTCACATGACCAGCAGCTGCCCACTCAGGATTCTGACCACCTCCCATGACTGTAGGCACCTGGGATCACAGATATGCATGCGACTTACATTCAGGTTTTCCTAGGTTCTTGGGATCCAAACTCGGATCATCAGGCTTGCGCAGCCATCTCCTCACCCCCTCCCTCCTTCTTTCTCTCTTCCTTCCTCCCTTCTTCTCTTCCCTTCTTCCTTCTTCTGTTTTTGAGACAGGGTTTCACTCTGGCCCAGGCTGACCTGGAACTCACTCTGTACTCAGGCTGGTCTCAAACTCACAACAGTCCTCCTACCTCAGTTTCCCCAGTGCTGGGATTAAGTCAGCCACTATGCCTGGCTAGAGCCACACTCCTCTCAGGCAAGACAGCAGGGCAGCTCTGCAGGAAACATCTTTTCAGAGTCAGGTATCCGGGTCTCATCCTGACATTGATTCCAAATTGGGAAGGAAGCCACATTAGAGCTCTGGGCTTTGCCCGAGTTAGCAAGTGTGATGGAGACACGTGACTCTCCTGCAGGCAAGGGCTCTGTCTGGCCACCTGTGGCTCCCACAGGCAGCTCCCTCTCTCCCTCCCCTGCCCTGGATTCAGGGCTGTTCCTCTTGTCTGTCTGCCTTTGCCCAAGGTTGTGATGTGTACCTGACCAGAGCCAGGATCCCTTGATGTCCCGGGTCCATCCTGGGCTCATGAGTGCCGCCCCATGTGGCTTCTTCCAGGTTAAAAATGCTTTCACCTGGCACCTGCGCAGTGTGCTTTCCGACCAGGGTTCCTCCTTGTTCTTGCCAAAGGTCGCTCGTGCCAGAGACTCCTGCTGCCTCCTGGCTCCACGCCTGGTCTCCCCCTCTCTGACAAAATATCCTGCCAGTTACACACCTGTGCTTTCCACAACTCTTCCTCTGCGTTCTGTCAGCTCGCTCTTGTTCGGCCAGAATGGAGTGGAAGAGAGGCTGCTTGCCAGTCTTGCTGGGGTTCGTGTCCTTCTTCTCCCCTTGGGCAGCCATCTTCCTGCCCTCTTCCTGCCCCCTAAGTTTCCCAGGTGATGGGCCCAGTGCATGGACAGGTCAGTTCTGATTCATTCCCCCTGGATCATGCCTTCCTCAGCGGGGCTGCAGCTGTGGACAGGATGCAGGTGGCAAGGTCAGAGCCTCGGAAAAAAAGGACCAGGGATGAGACTTGACAGAGAAAGAGCAAGGGAGGGACTCTGAGGACCCCATTGAGGCAAAGCAAAGGGCTTATCCGAGGTCTTTTCCAAGTCGGTGTTCCTGTTAGTACGGTACCAGAGCTCTGGGGCTCTGCCGTCCACAATGTCTATGCTAACTGGAAAGATAGAAAATGGCATTTTACAGTGGCTTTAGTTTGCTTTACTTAAATTATTAATGAGCTGAACTTTTTAAAGTATTTCCTCTTCAGTTTCATTTCTTCTTTCGTAAATCATCTCCTCATGGCCTGGTTTATTTATTGTGGTGAAACATACATAATACACAACCCACTGTTTTTTGAGTGTAGGGCTGCTATAGTTTGGATCCTTGGTTTTTTATTTTTTGGTTTTTCGAGGTAGGGTCTCGCTCTAGTCCAGGCTGACCTGGAATTCACTATTTAGTCTCAGGGTGACCTTGAACTCATGGCAAGAGGTCCTTCTACCTCTGCCCCCTGAGTGGTGGGCTTAAAGGTGTGCGCCACCACGCCCGACTTATAGTTTGGATCTTGAATGTCCCCAAAAGGCACACATGTTGAAGGCCCTAGCCTGAGGTACTGCTGGTACATTGAAGAACCTTTAGGAGTGGAGACTGGTGGGAGGAAGTTAGGTCATTGGTGGCGTTCCCTTGAAGGAGCTGTTGGGGCCTCTGCCCCTCCCCTTCCCTGTCTCCTGGTTGCCATGAGGTGAACAGGCCTCCACCACCTGCTCCCTCCATGATGCGCCACCCACACAAAGCCGCACATCCATGTGAGCACGGCTGAAACCTCTGAAACTATGAGCCTAAATAAGCCTCTCCTCTTTATAAGCTGATTACCTCAGCTACTTCGTCACAGTCATGGGAAGCTGACCAACACAGCAGTTCTGTGACATGAAGGACAGTCTCAATGTTATGCTTCTGTCACCACCACCCATCTCCAGAACGTCACCTTCCTCCACAGAAACTCGCACACACACCAACTCCTCGTGGTCCCTCAGCCTCTTGGCATTTTGTCTCTCAATCTGACAACTCAAGGAACCGCATGCATGAATTGGACAGTATTTCCCGTTTTGTGGTTAACTTATTTCACTTCTTAGTAAAATGTCTTCAAGGTTCATCCATGTCTTAGCATGTCCCCTTAGAGGCTTTGATTTTTATTTTAAAGACTGGACCACACGATGTTCATTCATTCATCCATCCACATGCTTGGCTGCTTCCGCTTGACATGAGCGCTTTCTTAGTACTTTGTGTACGAACTCTTCACAAATTAAGGATTGTAATTCATTGTCACCACATGTCACCCGGGGCTGGGAGCTGGGGTGGGGGTGAGGGTGTGTGTGGATGTTCTTATCTTCTTCTGTAGGTGGGAAGGAGCTTCACTTTGTGATGGGAAGTTCTGGAGTTGCATGCTGGGAACTTGGGTGTCTTGTAGATACTGTTATTCAGTTCCAGCAAAGTGTGTCCCCTTTGGCCCCCCCTAGTCTAGAACCCGAGGACATGTCACTGATGAAAGACAGCCCCTAAGGACCACGGTGTTCAGGCCCCATGGCCTCCTCACAACAGCTGGAAGCTTTGAGGTTGGCGATACCCTTCCTGGTTTGTCTGGAAGCAAGTGGAGGCTTCGAGAGGTCATGTCTCATGGTCTCCTCATAACACCCCAAGGTATTATCATATATCATAATGCCCAGGTAACCCTGGGGTGTTAGACCCTGGCTTATAGCCCAGGTTCAGTGAGAATATTGGCAAGCAGTCCAAGATGCTGGTCGAAGTGGCCCCAGCCTGAGCCCCAACCAGCTCGCCCCGACATCAGGGTGAGTTACAGCTAATGACATCATCCACCCAGCAGCCTCAGATCCCTTCCCCCCCCCCCACAGCCTTGCTCTCCAGCGAGGCATGGGGAATGCATCCATTTGTCGTTCTGGCTAGGAGCAAACGTGGCCGCAGTGAGCTGAGGTAACCCTACAGCTGTTTTCCAAATCCCTTGGGCCCCATTGCCTACTATTCTGAGGCCCTTCTGCTGGCTGAGTCCTGTCCCACCCTGCTCGGAGGGCTCAGTGGGCTGGGGAACGTGGAACTAATTTGGTGGTCCCCCCTCCCGCCCACTCTGTAACTGTCTAGAATGTGGAGGTGCTATGGGAGTGTCTGTTCCCACCTCCCTTCCCTCACCTCTCTGTGAAATCTCTGGCACTTTCTTACACAGAAGTCTGGATGTTGTTGCAATAAAGCAAAGGCAAGCTTGATGCTCGCTGGTGTTAGCTGGATAGAAGCTGTGTGTGTGTGTGTGTGTGTGTGTGAGAGAGAGAGAGAGAGAGAGAGAGAGAGAGAGAGAGAGAGAGAGAGAGAGAGAGAGAGATTGTGTGTGATTGTCTGTATGAGTTGGTGTGTGAAAGATTGCATGAGGGTTTTTGCGTGGGTAGGTGTGAATGGCCAGTCACGGTAGCGAGTGTTTCAATGGGAACATGTTGCTCCCCAAAGTGACTCTCTCGGACAGGAATGTGGTCTCTTTGGGCTGAAGTGTTGTAAAGAAAATGTAGCTCACAGCACAGTTGGGCCTGTGAGTGCCCACACAGCCTTGTTCACATTCACACTGCCATGTGCCAAATGGGATGGTTTTCCTGCCTGCTGAAGGGTTAGCCGTGAATAGGACATCTTGGAGCCGAGGCTCAGCAGAGGCATGGAGAGGGAAAGGACGGCAGGGAATGTTTGCAATCAGAGAAGCAGAGACACGCTTCTCCCCTGAGCCCAGGGCACCATGCCCTCCACTGCTCATGGTGGGCTTGTGCCTGCAGAGGCTGGAAGCTTCTCAGAAGGTGTCTGGCTCTGCTGCCTGCCCAGGGCTGTTCCCCAAGTCTGTCTTCCTTTTCCGTCTGCAAGGCCTCGATCCTGGGGCCCTCTGGGGCCCTGTTTTCTTCTAGAATGGAGCTGATCTTTCCTTCAGCCCTTTGTGCTTGGTTAACACCTGAAGAAACCCCATCCTAAACTCCCTGGACCATGGGGACTAAGTTTCTCTGTCACCAGATGGATGGAGATGAGGAGACAGCCAAACATCTAAGGGGCAATAAAGCCAAAGAACAATCCTGAAAGCAAACCCTGGCTGGTGGCCGTGCATCCCTGACGGCCTTGTTGAGGGCTGACTAGAGGCGCATCGGAGGGAGAGGTGACAAGGCCACCGTGAGGGGTGAAGAGTAAGAAGGCCCGTGAGGCAGAGCTGCTGTTCTCACCTGGAGAGTCAGGGGCGGGAGCTTTCCTCATCTACTCAGGAAAAAGACTCAGCGATGGAGGCCATGAGCGTGTGGTTTTGAGAAATGGTTCCCGTAGCGGATGTGCCATTGTGTGGCAGTGTTTAGGGTGTCATTTGCCTTGTATCCTGTGTGAATGATGTCCTAGGTGGGTCATATGTATATAGGGATTAGTGAGGCTTCTGTGCCTATGCTGGGCCTGGCTTGATGGAGGACACTGTAGGACATGACCCTGGCCTCAGGGAGGCAGGTAAGTTTCCATGATAGAAGCAAGCCATGTTACACTCAGTGCCAGGAGGGCCATAGAGAACCATGGCCCAGAGCGGAGTGTGGCTGCAGGGAGCTTAGTGGAGAGCTTCAGTGGTGGACAGGCTATCCTGGGGAGACTGTGTGGAGAAGGCATCATGATGACAGGTGACAGTGCCAGGTGGCTTTCTGCTCTTAAGAGCAGCTCTCATTTGGTGGTTTCAGCCCTCTTTCTGCCCACAGGAGCTGTGCCCAGAGTACCTATCGATAACCAGAGCCTTTTCTCTCTGTTTCTCTACAGCCTTCGATACCCCAGGTCCCAAACTACAGGCTGTCCATGACGATCCCAGACTGGCTCCAGGCTATCCAGAATTACATGAAGACACTACAGTATCCTTCCAGCCAGGGGCTGAGCATGGTGACCCCAGGTGGTCATCCAAATCTCTCTAAGGTTGGTGAGGATAGTCATGGAGGGAGGCCCCAGGATGAGAGCTTGCAAGAACGATCGTAGAGAATGTCGTGCCTGTGACCAGGCTTGTCCCTTCAAACAGAGCAGACAAGAATGGCCAGGGGCCGGGCGTGGTGGCGCACGCCTTTAATCCCAGCACTCGGGAGGCAGAGGTAGGAGGAGTGCTGTGAGTTCGAGGTCACCCTGAGACTACATAGTGAATTCCAGGTCAGCCTGGGCTAGAGCGAGACCCTACCTTGAAAAACCAAAAAAAAAAAAAAAAAAAAAAAAGGAATGGCCAGGGGACCTGGAGGCAGGGGTGTCTTCTGTTTTCTCCTCCCCTCCCCTGCCCTGTCCTCTGTCCTCCCTGAGGTCCCCTCATCCCTCCACTTTCTCGTTTTTCTCCACTTCCTCTTGATCATCCTAGCCTCTGTCCTCTCTTCCTCCACCGAATCTCTCCCTCTTCCCTCCTATTTTTCTGCCCCCCTTTTCATTCTTCATTTGCTCATTCATGATCTCAGGAGACCCACCCCACCTGTAGGCAGCAGCCCAGGTGGGTGGCATAAGATCGTCCAGCTCTTCATGAACGGTTGAAGCCCTGCAGTGGGACTGACTCCTCCCTGCACTTGAACTTGAAGACCTGCTGAGGGGCCCTGTGGGTCTGGGCTGGGTTCAGTCCAGCCAGACTTCTGGTAGAATGTCTCCGGTCTTCTTGGGTTATTTGTGTCAAGGTTGGGTCAGTTCTGAGGGTCAGCACAACCAATGCTGTGGGGACAGAGGGGCAAAGATGCTGGTCCTCTCACTACGTCTGGTATTTTATCAGTCAGAGTCTGATGGGAGCAGGCCCCAGCATGGAGGCTAGGAAGTCAGCTTCCAGTGACTTCAGTCCTTATTTCTACAAGGGCCCAGGCTTGTCTTCTTGCTTTCTGTCTGCTCCTCCCCAGCCTTCAGGCTGAAGGGACTTGGGAAGCACCAAGGACCCAAAAGAGCTCTTTCTCCTCTGAGCCACAGGCAAGAGACCAGACCCTCACTAGCACCTTCCCCACAGGGCTGGTTAGCTCCCGGTGGGAGCAGTGCCAGTTTCTGTTCATTCTGGTAGAGAGATTTCTTGTTTACCCTCTCAGTTCTCATGGTTCCTCACCCTCATGCCGTCCCAGAAGGCGACAGCTCAAGCTTCTGTCTCCACATGGTCTTTCCAAGGAAGCCAGAGAGAGATTACAGAGAACACGCCTTGGCTGGGCCTGCGTCAGTAGGGGCAAGTGTGCTTGTGTCGTGTACCATGTGCTCCAGCTGCTGAGCCTGAAGCATGTACTCAGCGAAGTCTTCCTCTTTCACCCCTGAAGGATCTTCCTTTTGCATTTTTAAAAATTTATTTATCTGCAAACAAAGAGAGATGGAGAGAAGAGAGACAGACAGAGAGAATAGGCATGCCAGGGCCTCCAGCCGCTGCAAATGAACTCCAGAGGCATCTGCCACTTTGTGCATCTGGCTTTATGTGGGTACTGGAAAATTGAACTCGGGTCCTTAGACATTGTAGGCAAGTGCCTTAACTGCTAAGCCATCTCTCCAGCATTTTCTGTGACCCATTACGATGATCATTGGCCTAGATCATGACCATAGTGTGGCGGTGAGGCACCAGGAGGCCAGGGGGCCTGAACTGGTTACCAGGCCTTTCATCACTCAAGGGAGATGAGTAGAGACCCTTATACCTTTTAACTTCCTTGGAATGCCATACTTGTTTTGTCCTGACACAGGGCATAGGGTCTGGGGAGCCTGTGGGGTCATCCCTCACTATATGGGCTCAGCTGGTGGTGGAGTTGTGAAGGACCCAGTCGAGCCTGCAAGTGGCAGTGAACTTGAGTGCTGATCTTGGTGGGGTTTTGGAAGGAGTTGCTACTGGGTTCTGCTGAATGGGGAGAAGCCATCTGAGGGTGAGCTTGCTTGGCTAAGGGAGGGTTTCCTCACCATTCACTTCCAGGAACTCAGCTGTTAACTGTAAGAGACTGAGAGAAGTCAGCCAGGTAACTTCATTATTTAATTATGCATTTATCTTACTTCATGTTCAAATGTATAAATTAAGTATATGGGCAGGAAATATGAGCGTATCGTAGTTTTTTTTTCTTTATGGAATTTTACCTTAAATGTACTGGAATCCCCATTATATGAGCTAAAGTTTTGGTAAAGTAAAAAAACATTTCACAATTGTAGGCAGTTTCAGTTGTGGGAATGAACTTCCAAGTAGACACATGGGAGGAAGAAGGGTTTGTCTGAAGCTTACAGATCTCAGCCAAGATTAAAAACAAAAACCACCACCACCACCAGCAACCACAAGCAAGCAAGCAAGCACACTCAGGCCTCAAACAGCCGGGGACCCAGGCAGAGCTCAGACTGCTCTCTGCATACCTTAGGCTAGAGTTCCACATTCACCCCCAGTGATACCTTAGGGTGGACCCTACAATCCACCCACAGTGACACCTCCTCCAGCCAGGAGGCTGGAGACAAGCTTTAGTAAAACTCCTCAATCTATTGGGGACATCCATTCAAGCTACCACACAATAAAAGTGTTTAGTCCCTCACTTTTCTGATTTACCTCTAAGATTAAAAAACAAACAAACGAACAAAAAAGCTTTTTGGAGGCAGGGTTCCTGAGAATTGGACAGCCCACGGAAGGTAATGATGTGGGTAATGATGTTTATTTAGAGAAATCAATATTAAATATCAGGCAGGTGTGAAATAAGTGATGTTTCCACAGTAACTTCCGTGTACTATTGAGAAGCCTCTATCCACCTGCATCCCTACTGAGTTGTTCCATTTATTTATACATTGGTCAGTCAGTCCGTCCATCCATCCATCCATCCATCCATCCATCCATCCATCCATATTACCATCCATTCATCTGCCTTTCTGTCCATTATTTCATCTACCTACTTTTCCATAAACCATTGATCTATCTATCCATCTGTCAGGCCTTCTTTCCATCCATCTATACTTCCATCTATCATTCTATCCATTGATCCATCGAACCTTCAAACTATCCATCCATCCTTTCATTCACTTATTTAATAATATTTGATAACCTGCATGTGTTGAGCTTCTTGGAGCTTTCGTGTGCTCTAAAGATGGTGAAAGAATGGTCTCGATCCTCAAAGAGCCCCTAGTCAAGTAGGCGAATTTAGACGTGTAGTCAGACAAGACATGGTGGCATACTCCTTTATTCCCAGCACTCTCAATGCTGAGGTAGGAGGATCGCTGTGAGTTTGAGACCAGCCTGGGGCTACAGAGTGAGACCCCCGCCTCAGAAAAGCAGAAACAAGAAAAGACTTAGTCAGCTAACCAGAGTCCAGGCAGACTGAAATGGACCGTTTTAAAACTCAAACTGCTTTGAGGCTTCACTTAGAAATTAGAAGTTAGACGTCCAGGGCGTCTGAGGAGGCCGTTGACTACTTTCTGGCCACTGGCCCCTTCTGAAATGAGAATGTGTATGTTCCTCGGCTGGATGACTGGGACTTTCAGAATTTCTGTCACTTTCCCTTTACATACGTCACACAGATACAATCACACAGGGACCCAGTTCTTTGAAATTAGGAAAATGCGACCTCTGAGTGGGTAAGTGGTGCATGATTTGGGGGCCAGATGGTCTCTCTCCAACCTGTGACCTGCCAGCTTCCTCTCCCATCCTCTGTCCCTCCCTTCCTTCCAGTGTTCCCTACCTACAGTCTGTATTGGGTGGAGGTGTCCAAGGGCAAGGAGGAGGCGGGGCTGAGGACTGGGGCCACTCTGGCCAGGCAGTTCAGGGATGGAGACTGAGTCTCAGGATGGGGGGCGTCTTGTAAACGCCTCATGAGGGTCTGACATATGCCATTGTTCAGGGGCTGGGAAGATGGCTCAGTGGTTAAAGATACTTGCTTACTGTCCTGGGGCTGAGAGGGTGGACAAGATGGCTATTCACCTCCGAGAAGTGATTCTTGTAGAAAGGAGAGACTTCAAGATCTTGGTCCTGCCAAGTGCAGGCATGCTTTGGGGTATTCCTGAAAGGCAGGTTCTCCCCTTTTCCTCTCTATTCCCGCATGGGTCCTCATGATATGCTGACAAGCGGACAGACAGCTGGACTGACTGCACAATTAGACAGGTCATGAGATCTTCTGCTGTGCTCTATCCCACAGGTTAATGGAAACAGCAAAAGAAATGACCCGAGAGTCCTTGCCTATCAAATGCCTTGAGGCTGTCATCCTGGGCATGTATCCTTTCAGTTCTGTGTGCACATGCTTACCACATAGATGGTGAGCCCACTGTGGGGTCGGTCTTAAATTCACAGAGCCATGTTCAGTGTTTCCTTGGAGAAAAGTGTCAACACCCCCTGCCCCATGCTTCTCTTTAACTTTCATCATCCGAGTTCAACCAAATCGATGCATGACTCCTTGGGTCAACGTTGGTCTCAGCTGTTGGCTGTGCCTCCATCAGAACCAGCTGTCAGGTCGGTGACTGTTCAGCCACTAGTCACAAGCAGAATTCTAACTTAGAGGGACCAGATAGATAATAGATAGATGATAGGTAGATAGATAGATGATAGATGGTATATAGATAATAGATAGATAAATGGTTATAGATAGATTGATAGATGATAGACAGTCAGATGATAGCTAGATGGTATATAGACAGATGGATAGTCTCTTCTTGCCTTAATCAACATTGCAGTAGGAAAGACACTTAAGTGGAAGTTGAGTCGGAGCCAAGAGGGTGAACATCCAAGCGCATCACCAGGGGGAAATACCAGAGCAGACTGTGGAGAACAAGCAATAGCAGTCAGTGTGCCTTGACTTGGCAGGGCACAGCCGACAGGGGTCTGGTCTCTTTCACACCTTCTGTTCCATTTTCACCCCTTTCTTGGCTCTTTGCACCCAGAGGAATTTTATACAGAAAAACTAAGATGACTTATTGATGGTGATGCATCTGAACATGACCAGATAGAGGAGCAAAGATATCCAAACACTCTGAGGTAGATGCCTGGAGAGACTATGGCCAAGGAAACAGAGAAGATGTGAGCTTGAGAGACAGCCCTAAGTGAAAGCCATTGGGTCCGCAAATGCCAGGCTGAGAAGTGACTTCCTAAAACTCCGAAGCCAAGGGTGACATCTCATGCTCAGATGTACCGCGTAGAGTGGCAGTGAACAGGAAGTTGAAGGAGGGAATGGTGGGACTTGGAGCATGGTCCTGGCCATGGGATGGGTTGGGTGGGATGGTTTCAGGAGACACCAAGGAGATGGAAGAGGCAGGACTTGGAGGCCAGCTGGACAGAGGAGCCGACAAGGATTTGGCAACTGGGGATGAGAGAGGCAGAGAGGCGGGATACTGTGATGGGGACCTGAACAGGGACCGAGCCATGAAGGTGGATGTCAGGTTTGAAGGCATGTGGGCAGCACCGCCGTGGATTGACAAGATTTTTAAAAAAAATATTTTATTTATTCATTTTCAAGCAAAGAGATAGATAGAGAGAGAGAGAGAGAGAGAGAGAGAGAGAGAGAGAGAGAGAAAGAGAGTACACCAGGACTACCACCTTGTGGGTCTGGCTTATGTGGGTCCTGGGGAATTGAACCCAGGGCTTTAGGCACTGGAGGCAAGTGCCTTAGCCGCTGAGCCATCTCTCCAGCCCGATTGACAAGATTTGAGGAGTGAAAGCAGAAAGCAGTGGTCCCTCATTTTTGGCTTGCATGGTAATGTCATAGCCCCAGCGTGGGACTTAAAGGAGAGGATCAGACTGTAGGGACATACATTCAGATTGGGACATGCTGAATTTTAAAACACTGAATTAGACATGGCTGGAACCTGTGAGGAGGGTCTGTGCTGGAAATGCAAATCTGAGGTGGTAAGGGTTGTGTTGTGGGGAGGGGCGTCCAAGAAGAGGAGACTGTGATCAGGGGTGAGATCTCCTTACTGTTTACCGCAGTCCCAAAACTCTCTCTGTGTGTGTGTGTGTGTGTGTGTGTGTGTGTGTGTGTGTGTGTGTGTGTGCACATGGGTGTGCATATGCACCCATATGTGCATGTGTGTTGCCAGGGATCACATGTCACACCTTTTCACAGGATGGGGTTTCTGTGGCTTTCTATCTGTGGAGCATCTGTGCCCAGCAGTACCTCGGATAACATTTGAGGAATGGGCAACTGGATTCTCAGCCCTCCTCCCTGTACCCCACAAAGAAGGCCAAGGTTGAGAGCAGGGCCCTGGTCTTGAGTGACAGGAGTCAGCCACAGCCATTTAAGTTTAATGGGGGAGTGGACAGTCAGCCCATGTCTGCTGGTAGGAACCAGCGACGGGAACACAAGCTCATGGTCAGGAGCTCAGCTCAGACTTTTTGACTCTTTGCTATCTACGTCTACTGAGTGTACCTGGATATATAGGTCATCTTGTTCCTTGCACAGTTAGTTTTAGCATCGTGCCACTGAAGTTGCCTCCCAGTTTGGGGACTGTGGAGGAGAGATCTAGGACCCCCATCTGAGCCAGTGTTCTTGATTTTCCTTTGTTCTTACTGATGGCATTTCAGGAAAGGGGAGGATGGCTGGGGAGGATGGGGGATGCAGCCCACACTACTGAGCTCAGGGAGGTGCCACATGTGGACAAAGGCCTACATTTGCAAAGTTACAGCATCTTGTATTCTCTTTGTTCATGTCCTGCTTTCCCCTCGGGGATGGGACAGATGACGGGGTCATGGTAAGTGGCTCTTCCAGAGCCTTCCGTGGGTCCTGTGAACAAGTGCTGTTTTGACAGCTTGGAAGCTGGTAGGTTTAGCTGATGTGGGGTCACCTGCTTATTTTACTTCACACATTTTGTCTTCAAGATCCATCCATGTTGTAGCATATTACAGTATTTTCTTTTTAAGGCTGAGTAATACTCTATTGTTATGAATGTACATTTCTCTTATCTACTCATCTGTCAATGGACATTGGGATCATTTCTACCTTTTGCTATTATTGTCAATAATATTGTGAATGGGTTGTGGGTGTGGGAATACCTGTTAGAGTCCCTGCTTTCAATTCTTCTGGGTAGCTGGGCATGGTGGCCTTTAATCCTAGCACTTGGGAGGCAAAGGTAGGATTTCTGTGAGTTCAAGGCCAGTTTGGGACTACAGAATGAGTTCCACGTCAGTCTGGGCTAGAGACCCTACCTCAAGAACAAAACAAAACAAATTCCGCTGGGTATAGACCCAGAATTGCTGAATCATATGGTGAGTCGGTTTCATTATTTGGTTACCTTGTGTCCATTTCCGGTCAGTCTCCTACCATTCTTGCAGAGAAGAGCAGCACACCTGGCCCTTGGGATGCCATGCTTCTCTTAGGGCCGCACACTGCACCCCCACAAACCCCTGGCAGACAGGCTAGTTAGTGACTTCAGCAAGCAAAGACCATATTCCAGCCCCAGGGAACCACTCCAGAGGGCAGGTGAAAACTGGTGTGAGACACATCAGGTCAGGAGGCATCACCCCTTTCTGCCAGTTAGTCTGGTGTGACCACAGTGAGGACCAAATAGGTGAATGTTTTATTTCTGGTGAACATTTTTATAGAGCAGGGATTAAACTGAGGGCAGAGGACAGCTGTCCTGAGGTGGTGGACTGGGCTTTGTCATCTGGCCTCTATGGAGTGATGTTCTCCTTTTAAAAGTGTGAGCATAGGGACTGGAGAGATGGCTCAGCGGTTAAGGCAATTGCCTGCAAAGCCTAATTCCCCAGTACCCACATAAAGCCAGATGCACAAAGCGGCACATGCATGTGGAATTTGTTTGCAGTGGTTAGGAGCTCTGGTGTGTCCCTTCTCTCTCTCTCTCTCTCTCTCTCTCTCTCTCTCTCTCTCTCTCTCTCTCTCTCTCTCTTCTGTATCTCTCTGCTTGCAAATAAATATTTTTAAAAACCTGTGAGCATAGGTATTACTTTTCTCATTGCTCTGACAAATACAACTTAAGGAAGCTTACAGTTTACAGGTACAGCCCATTGTGGTGGCAGAAGCCATTGCATCTGCAGTCAGTCAGCAGAGGGAGATTCTGCTGGTGCTCAGTCAGCTTTCTCCTTTTCATTCAGACTGGGACCCTAGCATCGGGTGGTGTCACTCACAGGTGGGTCTTCCCGCCTCCATCAACACAATTCCTTCCAGATCTGAGCCACTTGTGAGTGGAGCCATAGCCATTACTACCAGAGGGAAGCATTGGTGGGGGAATCTTTCAGAGCATCATATTTACAAAAGTATCATAATCACATTATTTCTTTTTTAGACAGGGTTTAACTATGTAGCCCAGGCTGGCCTTGAACTCCTGACCCTCCTGCCTCAGCCTCCCAAGTTCTGAGATTGCATGCATGTACCACCACACCCAGCTATCACTTAATCTTAGAGCTTTGTAATAGAAAGGGTCATGCCATGTAACAGCCACTTTTGCATGTGTGTGTATGCATGTTCATATGTAAGTGGGTCCATGTGTGTGTGCATGTTCATATGTGAGTCCATGTGTGTGTATACATGTTCATATGTAGGTGGGTCCATGTGTATGTATGCATATTCACATGTAAGTGGGTTCATGTGTATGTTCACATGTAAGTGGGTCCATGTGTGCGTAAACATGTTCATATGTAAGTGGGTTCATGTGTGTATGTGACTGCATGTTGAGGCCAAAGGACAACTTTGTGTGATGTTTCTTAAATATGCTGTTCACCTCTCTTTTAAATATTTATTTACTTGTTTGAGTGTGAGAGAGAGTTTTGAGAGAGAGAGAATAGGCACACCAGGGTCTCTTAGCACTACAAACGAACTCCAGATACATATGCCCCTTTCTGCATCTGGCTTTATGTGAGTACTTGGGGAATCAAACCCAGGCTATTACTCTTTGCAAGCAAGCACATTTAACCACTGAGTAATCTGTCTAGCCAGCCCCCATTCTCCTCTTTTTGAGACAGGTCTCTTATTGGCCTTCAGCTCACCAATTAGGCTAGGCTGGCTGGCTAGTGAGCTCCAGGGATCCTCTTGTCTCCACCTCCCCAAAGCTGCGATTACAGGTGCCAACTTGGCATGTAACATGGGTACTGGGGTCCAAGCTCAGGTCCTCATGTTTTTGAGTCAAGCGCTTTACTGACTGAGCTGTGATGGTTTGCTTTAGGTGTCCTGCATAAATTTATGTGTTCTGAATGTTTGATCTCCAGCTGATAGCAATTTTGGAATGGGAACCTTGTTTGAGGTGTGTTGGGGATGAGCTAATGGGTATCATAGCCAGCTTCCCCTTGCTGGTATTTAGCATATCTTCCTGCCACCTGCTGTGACAGAGGTGATGTCCAGCCTCTGTCATGTCATTGTCTTCCCTGCCATCATGGAGTTTCCCCTGGAGTCTATAAGCCACAATAAACCCTTTCCTCCACAAGCTGCTTTTGGTCAGGTTCTTTATACCAGCAATGAGAAAGCTGACTACAGCACTCTCTCTCCAGCCCAAGAAAGGTCATTTAAAGGCCGTCCAATAGTCAGCTATATGTACTTCATGTTATAGGGGAACATATGTACTGAGGACAATGGGCCCAGATGTGTTCATTCTTTATGGTCTCAGGATACAGTATTCAAACGTGTCCAGGGTCTCCCGTTGGTCAGAGAGCCAGCCTAGGTCCCAGGGATGAGGTGATGCAGTTGACAGGCAGAGGCAGCATCATGAGTGGGACTTTGCTTCAAGATGCACCTGCGGAGTTTGGTCAAAACCAGCATCATGGTAAGAGGGCGTTACTAATTACACAGTGAGTGGAGAGAGCCAAGGAACGTGTCATGTGGGCTGGAGATAGAGGAGCACCTTGGAACCCGGCAGGTTCCAAGTACCTCAGGCTGGCCACTGGTGTGGGTGTGCCAGGGCTGACAGGCACAAATACCACCCTTTCAACTGTTCTCTCTTCTTTGCCATCCAGGTCGCTAAGCCTCACATCTCTGTTGTCTGGATTATGGTTTTTATTTCTCGCATGAGCCCTCACGTAGGTCTCCATGTCCTGGTCTGTTCCACACAGAGCAATCTGAATCCATCATTCTGATTGCATTTCAAATCACCTGCAGTAGCTCAGAAGGCCCTGTTGAAAGTCCGGCAAGGTAATGGTGGCTCATTCATTTAGTGTGGTCAGTACTCACAGAACCCAGTAGATGCGAGCCTTCCTCTGAGCCCCAACTCTGTAAATTCTCAAGGCCTTCTCTCCTTTCCTTGACTCTTTATCTAAGATACTTAACCAATGGACAGCCTTCCATCGAGCGATTCCCCATCAGCTTTAAAACCTACTTCTCAGGGAACTACTTTTACCACGTCGTGCTGGGGATTTATTGTAATGGCTGTTATGGTTCCCTGGGCATGAGCCGAAGGGCGGAGCTAATGGACAAGCCATTGACCTTTCGGACTCTGAGTGACCTTGTCTTTGACTTTGAAGACTCCTACAAGAAATACCTACACACTGTCAAGAAGGTCAAGATCGGGCTGTATGTCCCTCATGAGCCTCACAGCTTTCAACCCATTGAGTGGAAGCAGCTTGTCCTCAATGTCTCGAAGATGCTGAGGGCTGACATAAGGAAGGAACTGGAGAAATACGCCAGGGACATGCGGATGAAGGTAAGTGCCAGGAAGATACATCAGCAGTGTTCTCTTTCTTTCAAAAGTTTCCTTGAGGTGACCTTTTGATTTTTTTTGCCAGTGTGTACCTGTGTGTGTATTGTGTTTATATATGTGTATGTGTACATGCTCACTCGTGTCTGTGGACACCAGAGGTCAACAATAGGTGTCTTGAATTGCTCATCACCTTATTTTGGGACAGGGTCTCTCACTGAATCCAGAGTTGATTCACTGATTCAGCTAAGCTAGCTACTCAGCAAGCCCCAGGGATCCTGTCTCCACCACCTCTCCAACACTGGGATTATAATTGTGTGTCACAATACCCTGGCATTTTACATGGACACTAGGGACCTGAACTCAGGGCAAGCACATTACTGACTAAGCCATCTCCCCATCCCTGGTAGTATTTTACTTAGTGGTCACCCTGTTAAAGTGCATTAATAGAGCTGGTGGGTTTTGTGCCCTCAGTTTCAATCAGCTTTAGATTTAAAATATTTGGAAAAAACCTTGCAACTGGTTTGAACATGTGTAAATTTCTTGTTATATTCTAAGGGTGACTGTAATTAGGGCTTTTTAGAGGAACAGAATTGATAGAATGAATTGCAGTAAAAAATGGGATTTATTGGATTATTTTATGGCAGTCCTGCAATAGCAGTCTGCAGGCTTGAGAATTAAGCAGCCTGGTAGCTTCTCAGCCCACATGCCTGGATGCCTCAGCAGTCCCAATCCAGCACTGGAGGCCTGAAGGCTTCTTGGGAAGCCGCTGGTCTTCAGTCCAGGCTGGAAGGCTGAGGAAACTTGGTTCCAATGCTGGTGAAGGATGGATGAGCAGGAGAGATACAGGAGCAAGTGAAGGCGTCACCAGTAAGCAGCAGGGGCAGCCAGGCGGGAGGAAGACAGACTTTTCTCCTAGAGTTTCCTGACATAGAACCCCCTTATAGGAGGGGCACCACTCTTGGGGGGGGGGAGGGCTGCCCACTCTGAGGGAAGGGCTCACTCTGGAGAAAGTACCTCTTCCTTCAGTTAATCCTTCCTGGAAGCAACCTGAGACATACCCAAGATTACTGTGGATTACTCAACAAATCAAGTTGACAACAAAACTTAACCATCACAAGTCCAACCCTTATCAACTTGACATCAAACCTTATCACTTTATATCATACTTAATTTCTAAATGCAGACAATAACAAGATCATAATTCCACATAACATGATATAATTTTCCCATGTACAACTGGAAATGCATAATTTTCACCCAACGTAAGTCAAGGTCTCTTAACTGTGAGTTATATAAAATTAAAACAAGTTAGATGCTTTTAACGTATAATGGCACAAAGTAAATATTTCTAACTGGAGAACCATTTAAACGGGAGAGACTGGACCAATGTAAACTCAACAACTGTTAGGCAAACATCAAATATCTGTCATTTAAGTCCAGTATCACAACCGGTGACTGACAGTCTCTGCATTTTCCAATTCTGCCCCTCCAGCTTGGCTGAGCACCTGGGAAAACTTCCATCCCAAGCCAACAGCACTCCATGATCGCCATTGTACAGTCTTGGTATATCCAAAACAACTTTGGGTCTCCATTGTAAACCACAGTCCATTTTCCAGAGGCTTCACTGGCCAATCAGGGGCTTTATGCCCTGTTCCCTATATCGCATCACAGCAGCAGCTCCTGGAAGGAACCATGTGCACTTCACAACCCACATGCTTTCAAAAGCAATACCAGGAATGCAGGGCATAGCCATGAATCATGACCTTGAAGAGCAGGATTTTTTTTCCTTTCGGCTATCTCCTGCCAAGAGTTTGGAGTTTATCATTTAGTCCTTTTTGGATGGAAACACCTTAGGATGCTTTTTATTGTTTTAATGTAAAGCAGTTGGGCCATCTTCTTTAGGATTGTTAATGTGTTGACAATAGCAGCTTCAGTAACTTAAAATCAGTCTCTGTGCCACTAAGTTAAACTTGTTTTGAGTTTTTTAAAATTTTAAATCTTAAAATTTTTAGTTCCATATCATTAGCCCAGCACAACAGTCCATTCCTTAAATGTATCCTTCACCAAACTCTCTGGGCATGGGCAGTAGAATGCATCCACCCCTTATTCCAGTAATGTACTTCCTCCACTGAAGTTCTCTGTAGTCTCTCCTTCCTCTTGGAAAGCTGGCAAGCCAAGCCTCTAAACTCTCTCTGTACTTAGCATATTCAAATTCTCACCAGAATATTCTATAAAACTTGGCTTACTCTTAACCATCATACACATACAACTGCAAATACACATTCTCCCCATAACACAAGGCAAGGTCCTTTAAGGAATGCTTAGTCTCTAATATCTAATAAGTTAAATATAAATTCAACAACAGTTAACTGATGATATAGTTTCAATCAACATTAATTACATAATAGGGAAGTAGAGGAAAAACAAAAGTATTGGTGTACATATGTATAAACACTCTTAGCAAAGTAAGACAGAAACACTCATGGAAATTACAGCCCTCATTTTTGTAACTGGTGACATGGCCTTATCTCGTATTTGTGACTACTTCCTTCTACTACCCATTCTGTATTTCCTCCACCTTCAGCAAGTGCCTCAAAAGGTTCTTTACCTGGAGGTGTAATGACCCATACTTTCATTCTTAACGAATCTGGGCCATGTTTCACACTGCCTTGATTGGGGTGTTGTAGTTTCCCATTGACTTTGATAACAGGGCATGGTAACACCAAGAGGTGCCCTAAAGAATCTCCTGAACTCTGGATATACTCTTCCTTGCCTCCATTGTGGAGGAACAGTCCAATTTCTCCCTGGTAGTCTGGATCAATCACCTCTGCTAACACCGTAACTCCTTTCTTGGCCTGTTGACTGGGGGGCATCAGGAGCCCAAGGTGGCCAGGGGGAAGTCTTAACTTCCAGTTCAATGGAATGCTTTTTATGCCTCCTGGCAAAAGCATTCCCCTCTCTGGAACCAAGATTTCTAGGTAAGCAGAGCACAAGGTTGTAGGAAAAGAAGCAAAAATTTGGCTAATGGGCCATTACTATCTCTGCCTTTTGGTTCCTGGACCTGTGAATCCAGGCTATGGGAGAAACAGGACACTGGTTCAGAACATGCACAGCCTGCTAGAGAACCCTGCCTCAGCCCTTCAGGCTAGTGCCACCTAGTTGGTACTGTAACTGGTTATTTAAAAGAACATTCCACCATTCTATCAAGCCAGCTGCTTCAGGGCGGTGGGGCACATGGTAGGACCAGTGAATTCTATGATCATGAGCCCACTTCCACACTTCCTTGGCTATGAAGTGAATTTCTTGGTCTGAAGAAATGTGTGAATACCATGATGGTGGATAAGGCACTCTATAAGCCCATGGATGGTAGTTTTGGCTGCAACACTCTGGACAGGGAAATCAAACCCTTACCCAAAATAAGTGTCTGTTCCAGTAAGGACAAAACGCTGCCCTTTCCATGACAGAAGAGGTCTGATGTTGTCAACCTGCCACCAAGTCGCTGGCTGGTCTCCTCAAGCAATGCTACCATCCCAGGGGCTCAGTGTTGGTCTCTGCTGCTGGCAGATTAGGCACTCAGCAGCAGCTGTAGCCAGATCGGCCTTCACTAATGGAAGTCCATGTTGTTGGGCCAAAGAGTAACCTGCATCCCTGCCACCATGGCCACTTTGTTCATGGGCCCATTGGGCAATGACAGGGATGGCTGAGGAAAGAGGTTGGCCACTATCCACAGAACGAGTCAGTTTATCAGCTTGATTATTAAAGTCATCCTCCTATGAGGCCGCCTTCTGATGAGTATTAACATAGGACACAAGTATCCTTATATCCTTTGCCCACTCAGAGAGGTCTGTCCACACGCATCTCCCCCAAATGTCTTTCTCACCAATTTTCCAATTGTTCTCTTTCCAAGTCCCAGACCATCCAGCCAAACCATTGACCACAGCCCGTGAATCAGTGCACAGTGTACATCTGGCCATTTTTTCTTCCAAGCAAAATGCGCCACCTGAAGTTCTGCCCATTGTGAAGACTTATCTTCACCACAGTCCTTCATAGTTGTCCCAGAAATGGACTGTAATGCTGCAGCTGTCCACTTCTGTGTGGTGCCTGCATAACGTGGTGAGCCATCTGTGAACCATGCCCTAGTCCTCT
Organism: Zapus hudsonius; assembly: GCA_004024765.1. Lineage (NCBI taxonomy): Eukaryota > Metazoa > Chordata > Mammalia > Rodentia > Dipodidae > Zapus > Zapus hudsonius. Next base: position 28,351 of record PVHP010006025.1, read on the forward strand.
CCTCCTCAGTCAGTTGATCATAGGGCACACCCCATGATGCCATAGGCTCATGCTTGGGGACAGAAGGCATTGTAACAGGAGTTGCAACCATAGACCTGCAACTTACCTGTGCCCTCTGGGCCTAATTGAGTCTGATCACATGTAAATCCACTTGATGATGGACTATTGTACACATCCAACTTTATGACCTGGTGGGTCAGATAACACCCAGCTCATAATGGGCAGCTCAGGTCACATAGCAACTTGATGGATCGTTGTCAAGAATTCAGTTTTCACCAAGGCCCAAGAGCAGGCCAAGAGTTGTCTCAAAGGGAGAATAATTATCTGCAGAAGATGGCAGGGCCTTACTCCAAAATCCCAAAGGCCTCCTCTGTGATTCACCTATGGTGGCCTACCAAAGACTCCAGACAGCTTCCCTATCAGCCACTGACACCTCAGGTACCATTGGATCTGCTGGATCATGTGGCCCAAGTGGCAGAACAGCCTGCACAGCAGCCTGACCTGCTGAAGAGCTGTCTCCTTCTGAGCCCCACTGAAAACTTTAATGGTAGGAGGGGTCAGGTGTAACAACTTATCCTTTACCTTAGAAGGAATATCCCTGCATGCCCCACACCACTGAACTACTAGAAATTTCACTGAGATGGAAGGTCCTTGAACTTTGGATGCATTTATTTCCCATCCCAGGATGCATATATGCTTGAACCAGCAACTCCAGAGTGGTTGCCACCTCCTGTTCATTTGATCCAATCAGCATAATGTCTTCAATATAATGAACTAACATGACACCTTGTGGAAAAGACAAGCGATCAAGATCCTTGCGAACTAAACTATGACACAGGGCTGGAGAGTTAATATAACCGTGAGGTAAAACAGTGAAGGTGTACTGCTGACTTTGCCAGCTAAAAGCAAATTGCTTCTGGTGGTCCTCATGGACTGGTATGGAAAAGAAAGCATTTGCAAGATCAATAGCTGCATACCAGGCATCAGGAGATGTGTTAATCGGCTCAAGTAAAGAAAACACATCTGGAACAGCAGCTGCAATTGGAGTCATTACTTGATTAAGTTTCCTATAGTCAATTGTCATTCTCCAAGATCCATCTGTCTTCTAAACAGGCCAATAGGAGAGTTAAAGGGAGATGTGGTGGGAACCACCACCTCTGCATCCTACAAGTCCTTTATAGTGTATTAATTTCTTCAGTCTCTCCAGGGATATGTTATTGCTTTTGGTTCACTATTTTCCCTGGCATTGGGAGCTCCAGTGGCTTCCATTTTGCCTTTCCAACCATAATAGCTCTCACTCCACAAGTCAGAGAGCCAATGTGGGGGTTCTGCTAACTCCTGAGTATATTTATCCCAATTATGCATTCTGGGACTGGGGAAATAACCACAGGATGAGTTCAGGGATCCAGTGAACCCACTGGCAATCAAACATTTGCCAAAACTCCATTAATCACCTGATCTCCATAAGCATCTACTTTAACTGGAGGGCCGCGATGCTGCTTGGGGTCTCCTGGAATCAATGTCAATTCAGAACCCGCATCTAGTAGACCCCGAAAAGTCTGGTTATATTCTTTTCCCCAACGTACAGTTACCCTAGCAAAAGGCTTGTAGGTTCCTCTGAGGAAGGACAGGACTAAGCTTAATATTGAAACATTTGGAGGTTGTAGGAGGATCCTTCCTCAGGGGAACATGGCCACCCCTTTCTGAATCTGTAAACTGGCTCAAGTCTGGAAATTGGTTTAGAGGCCTTGATTCTCTGTTGCTATAATGCATGGGAGCTTTCCGTTCCTTTTTTTCTGGAACTTTTCTGATTATACAGATCAAGCAGGAACTTAGTAGGTTTCTTGTCTATTTCACTTCTGGGGACACCATGATTAATCAGCCAGTACCAAAGGTCTACACGAGTCATACCATCTTGAGCATTGTTCTGCCTATGCTATTACGGTAAACATGGTCGCCTTGCCTTTGGCATTTCAGTCCTGCCACTTGGCCCCTGTTACTCCAAGATCCAGCTAGAACATTACATCTAATTCACCTAATGCAGCAACTGCAGCTCCCAGTGTGATGTCCTCTTTACATATAACAGCAACTACTGGGCGCTTTAAGTGTGTTGGAGTGCCCCTCACAAATCTGTTTCTTAAACTCTTAGTGTAGGGCACATCTTCAGGACCCTCCAATAGTCGGGATGAAGATGAAATCCACTCCAGCATTCCAAGTTCTCTGAGCCTTTTAATCCCTTCATCAACATTAACCCAAGAGGTATCAGGCAGCTTGCGTTCATTCACAATAGGCCATCTTTGGATCCATACGTCAATCAACCAGTGAAACTCTCTTGGCATCACTTCTAGCTGCATGAGCTGCAGTGTTAAATCTATAATCTCTGCTCCCTCGTTTTAACTTCTGATAGCCTGTGAGGCTGGGGACTTAAATTAGTCAATCATAGAATGAGAGCTCGAATTTAGTTTTCTGCACATTGAGCCCTGTTACAGCAAGAAAGAACACTCCTCCAGGACACACTTAGAAACCTTCATATCATGTATGTGGGTCTTAAGCTGGGAAATTTCCTTTCTGAGCTGCTGCTTGTCCCTTCGTTTATCCAGCGACGCCAGAAGCAAGCCGCCAGCATCACGGTGCACCTTACTTTTCCACAAATATTCAAAAGGTTTAGATGCCGAGTCGCTAAATTCCTTGCTCCTCACAATAGGTGCCTCAGGATCACCAAATACCCCTTGCTTACCATCTTTTTCCAAGTTAATCACATCTCTGCTCTGCCTCCTGAGTTGCAAAGTCCTTTGCCATCAAATTGACCTACTATCAGGTTAACCAATGAGAGGGCCTTTCACTGTGTTGGCCTTGGGAAACAGCCTTTCTTTTTTTTTCTTTTCCTTTTTCTTCTCAGTTTTTTGAGGTAAGGTCTCACTCTAGCCCAGGCTGACCCGGAATTAGTTTCAGGGTGGCCTCAACTCCATCCTCCTACCTCTGCCTCTTGACTGCTGGGATTAAAAGCATGCATCACCACACTCTGCTGGGAAATGGCCTTTCTGTATTAGGTACTTTCTCTTTGCTCTAACCAAATACCTGACAAGAAGCAGTTTAAGGGAGGAAAGGTTTCTTTCAGCTGACAGTTCCAGATTATGGTCCTCTATGGCAGGGGAGGCATGGCAGCAGAAGTGTGAGGAAGCTGTTCACATTCAGCCCACACTGAGGAAGCAGAGAGCAGCAATGAATGCTGCTGGTCGACCAGTTCTCTCCTAGTTTAGGACCCCACCTTATAAAATGATGTCACCCACAGTTAAGATGATCTTCCCTCTCAATTAACCTAACCACAGGCATGCCCAGAGCCTAACCTAATCTCAGTGACCCCTCACTGTTCATCCTAGGACCTGTCAAGTCGTCAGTATAAACTGTTACAGTCCTTGTTAGTCATTCATCCCTCTGCTGATTTACCTCCAGTGACATGATTCTGGATTGTCCTCACCCCTCCAGGTCTTGTGTAGTCACTGAGAGAAAGAAAGCAGTTATGCTGACCTCAGGCCTGGTTGTGTTTGTTTAGTCCCTGGACCCTGTTCTCATCACCCTGAAATCTGGAGTAGAGACCTTGGTAAACTCTAGCCACTCTGTGCCTGGGCAGGGGAGGGGAGAGTTGGAGGAAGTTGGGTTCTGGGGCCATGTAGAGGAGACTTTGACTTTCCAAGGAGAGAAACTTTTAAGCAACCAAACACAGTCCCGGGAGGCCGAGGGGCTGGGGCCAGATACCCTCTCTACGACAGAGAGGAGGACACAATGTGACATTCTGTCCTTCTAGTGCAGAACAAGAGACGAACATGTGTTCTGGATAGGCTAAGGGCTGGGGTGCTGTCCTGTAGAAAGAAGGCAGGAAACCTTCGAGAACCACTGTGGTTAACTCTTTACCTCCTTTAGATACTGAAACCTGCAAGTGCCCACTCTCCAACCCAAGTGAGAAGCCGGGGGAAATCCCTGTCCCCCCGAAGGAGGCAAGCAAGCCCTCCGAGGAGGCTCGGCAGGAGAGACAAGTCGTGAGTACCATTTCCTCTTCTCACCCATATTTGTGGGGGGGGGGTCGTCCTGGCTCATGGGGACAAAGCTGTGTCCTCCTGAGAGACTGTCTCCAGTCAGGTCACCTGTTCACATGACTGTGTGTCACCTCACCTCTACTGATGATAGGCTGTGTGCACACATGGAGGGACAAGCTAGTGACGGCCTGAGAGGGAGAACAGCCACTTGGGCTGAGTGACCATGGGCATGTCACTCATAAAATGGGATTGTTAGAATGTTAGAATTGATGTATTTTGTAAAATGCTGCAATCCTCTGCCTGGAAGAATGTGATTATCATTAGTGGCATCAGAAACGCCCGCAGGTTCTTTTCCATAGGGTTAGTGATGCTATAGCTACTTAGACCAAATGATCCACTCAAGATATGACAGACCGGAGCTGCTGAGTGTGCCTAAGTGACCAGCGATGCCCACTGGCAAATCCTTGAGCCATAATAATACTGGGAAAATATCTTTTCTTAATCGAAGTAGCCTGCTGTATCACGCCAGCCTCTTGGCCTGCTGGGCACTGTGGTTCAGGACACAGGGGTCTTGTTGAGAGTCTCAGCTTGACCCCATATGATCCATGCAGCTGGCATGCCTTTGGACCTCAGGGAGCCTTGGTTTTCATTCAGAAGAGATTACAAATGCCTCCTCAGCTGTCTCCCAAAGTTGTTGAAGGGACTGACTCAGATCTTGTGGTGGGAGTGGCTTGCTCGCAGTGAAATGCTTTTAGGCTAGCATGTTATAGCCAGAATGTCAGATCTGTGGTGCACACAGGGAAGAAACCAGAAACCAAACAAGTGGTTATCCCATTCTGAGTCCTGTCAGTGAGGTCAGTGAGGGATATACTCCAGGTCCCTGGACTCTCAGGAGGTGGCAGGGTGGTTCTGTTTGGGAAAAACAGAGTGGGGAAAAGTGTGTTCATTCCAGAGGAGTCTCTTTATTTGACCCTCAGTCCACGTTCTCCTGTGAACCCCAGATTCAGCGAGGTCTTGTTAGAGTGGCCTGTGTCCAGGAGTGAGGAAGAGCAGTCCAAGTTCCCTGTGAACCCCAGATTCAGCGAGGTCTTGTTAAAGTGAGGAAGGTGAGGTCTGTGTTTCTGTAGCAAGAGAAGTCAAGATGGAATGCCTCAGCATAGCTCTGTCCTTAAAGGAAGACAGATGGCTTCTTAACTTTCATGTGTGGCCTTCTGACCTCAACCTGTCCCTAATGGTGACCTCTGCCCCGGACACTGATCCTCACCCTGACCCAAGCTCCCTCCATACCCCTGATTAAAGCACCATCAGGCCATCATCTCACATGGTGCTGCTGTCTCAGAGGACTGTGAACATGGAAAGCCTTCCTGGGGGGTCAGCATAGGGTGAGGGAAGCTGCTCATGAAACAGGGGAGACCCTTGTGTCGGACCTAATGTCTCCTCAGTCCCTGTAGGACCTGGGTTGTTCCTTAGGAACTCCGATCTGCAGCCAAGACTGAGTGCCCATAGAGGGCTCTCTTACCTCCCAGCACCGCCTGGCACACAGGAGATGCAGGGTCTTCCTTGAGTGGATCCATGTATGGGATGGCAGCTATTGGCTTTTACATATCTTCCTGTTGGTCAGAGGCATGTGATGTTTTTTATCCAGGAAAAGATGCCATGATTGCCAGGGGGAAAGTGTGAAGAAAAAAAACCAGGGGAGGTCAAGATGACAGGCTGAGAAGTGTGTAAGTCAAAGGAGACTGTAGATTCTGAGGTGTTTCTTAGTCATCTAGGGGGAAAGTTCTAGAAACTACTGGAAATACAGATCTGGAGCTTAAGGATAGAGCTAAAACTGGAGTGATGTACAAATCGGGGTAAGGGGGTGAGGAATGGAAGAGAGAAAAGAGAAGGAAGGAATGGTGTAGGTCTGAGAAGGCGGAAGGAGTGTGAGGAGCAGGAATGGAGAAGAGAAGGGACAGTCAGAGGGAAAGTCTGGCTCAGGATGTCACCGCCCTTGGATCTGCAAATGATAGCAGGAGAGACGGTGACCCACTCTGGCAGCCGTGGGGTGCTCTTCCCTCCTATCCACCTGCATCCGAGTGGGCCTGAGAATTAGGAGAAAACTGTGGGGAAGGCAGTGGTGCCCAGGTCAGTAGGGAGGATCTGTAGGAAGAGAGGGTTCTTCCATTACCCTTCCCCATCCACCCCACGGTCCTGTGGGAGGCCCCCCAGGGCACCAAGGGAATGGTTAATGGCAATAACTTCAACTTCTCAAAACATAGGATCAGTGAGGCTCAGAGAGCAAGTGTTGATGGAGTGAGGAGGTTGAGTCACTGTGGATTTTAGTGCCCTGAAGGAGGAGGAGGAGAGTTACCGTGGACATTAATGATCTTTGGAGATCAGTGCTGATCAGGTTGATCCTGTTACTTGAGGAGAAGGAAGGAGCTGAGGAGGCGCTCTGGAGAAAACCCTGAACTGAATTCTAGAGACTTCAATTCCAATCCTAACTGTAGCAGTTAGTTTCTTGTTGTTAGGAGAAAACACCCAACTAGAAGCAGTTTTTTGAAGAAAAGGTTAGTTACAGCTTAGAGTGTCCAGGGGAAGAGTCACCATGGCAGGGGAAGCAGGGCAGGAGCACACAGCTGCCATCGCATTGTCATACCAGCAGGGAGAAAGTAGAAAGAGAACCAGGGTGATGCAGACAGACACTGAGGATACTCAAAATCCTCCAAAGCTGAAATCTAGAAGATGCTGAGAGCTCAGCGCTAAAGTAGACTTAAAACCCACCCATCATGGCTCAGGGAACTGAGCAGAAGAGGTGGCAGAAAGACTGTGATAAGAGCCATGGTGGGGGAAATATCCAGAGACATCGCTCCCCCCTCCAATGATGGCTGCTGCCCACACAACACATAATCCCATGGAGGTTCCAGCAATCTCACTGAGGAGGGCCCTCAGTGGAAAGGGAGCCGGAGGAGAGAAATGGTACCAACACAGGACTTGTTCATACAGAGTTTCTACCTAATAATAATAAGAGCACTATGTAGGGCTGGGTTATGACGCCCCAAGCCCCACCCCAGTGACATGCCTCCCCCAGCAAGGTTCAACTTCCTGAAGTTGAACAACCAACCCAAACAGCCTCCACCAGCTGGGGATCAAGTATTCAAGCATATTTTACATTTAAACCACCGCAATGGCCGTACCACACACCAACTGGTGACTGTGGGCAAGCTGCTTCTCTGGGAAGGAGCAGAGAGGAGCTGGAGCAACGGTATTCCAGGCAGATGGTGACTTTGTTCCTCCCTCCTCCCTCAGGAGTTCTTTCCAGAACAGGAGAGCGCCCAATGTCTCAGAGGCAAGGGGGAAATAACCAGGAGAAAGAGACTAAGGTTTAAGAATAAAGCAATGAGTTGAAGGGCAAGGCTGTAGGGAGCTTGGGGATAGGAACCTGTGAATCTGCATTCGGACAGTGCTGTTACTGCTGGGTCAGGACCACGCCTCCAGGTCCCCAGAGTGGTCCACCTGTGTTGGGTGAAATGGAATGGGAGTCAGAGGTTTACCTCGAAACCCAACAAAGGTCAAAGTAAAGGTGTTGAAGGTCATTCATTGGATGAAACAAGGGCTTGGCCTCTCCAGTCCTGCCTGGGCCTGTGGGTCAGGAGGTTGCCTGGTGAGAGCTGGCCTGCTCCCTGGTTGGGCCCTCACCTCCCATCAGTCTGGGAAGTGTCTGGTGGGAAACTCTCCTAGGGGTCAGAAAGAGAGACGGTTTTCAGTGACTGTAGCCTAACCTCTGATACTTTGTCATGCATTCGAGGCAAGTGGCCATGCCTGGGCCTGCACCTGCTCCCGAGGAAATCAGCTGTTAAGAGACCCACAGCTGTGAGTGCAAAGCTACCTGGTGCCAGGGCCCCACTGTCCACACCTCTCCTGACGCATCTGGGTGGCCTGAAAATGGAGGGAAAGACCAGGAGGGAGTGGCCTTCCCAGGTCAAATGAGGACCGATTGGAAGACAGGGCTCTCTTCTATGGCCCTTGTCTTCCTCATAGGCCCCAAGGCCCATTCCAAACTCAGAGGGCACCTTGAGGGTGGGCGACACTGAGGTGGGGGCTCATCAAGTCACAAACAGTGAAGAATGGATGCAATCTGCCAAGAGACTCAAGGGGAAGCCATGAATCACAATGGACAAGGAGGGAACATTGTCTCTTCCTCCTCCTCGACCTTTAATCCCGAGGTGCAGGGCTCTGGAAAGCCTGGTGGGGACACCACACAGGGAGAAAGGGAAGAGACACGTAAGTGGGAACCCAAAGGGCTGTCCAGGGTGGTGACCATGGGAGAAATGGAAGCCTGGAGCTCCTCTCCTCTCGACATCTCTTTCTGTCATTGTTACAGGCTAGACCCCAGCCTGGACCTCCGGCTCCTGGGGGTCTGTCTACAAAGAGCTTCTCCTCCTGCCCATGGCCTTCACCAAACAAGCTTTGCTCCAGCTAATCTTGCTTTGTGTAAGAAAGGGACAAGTTTGATTATAACCCAGTCACTCTACCAACCTGAGGGCTCCTGCCAGGAGCCAGTTAGCAGCAGGGAGGGATGGCTGCCAGGTCTACTATTTCAGCATCACCTAAGGCCAGTGAGTCATTTCTAAATGTGTCGGGTGCCAAGGAAGCTCAGGAGAGGCCCCAAGGGGGGGGGGAATGACCATTTTGGGCGAGAGACCTGTCAGCCAGCACCCAGCTCCTAACTGTGTAGAGAAGTTTAGGGACTTAGGTCTCCCCACGCCTCTTCTTACAGCTAGAGCTACTTAATGTTACTCCATATTTTTCTTTGCACTTGTCTGAGTAATCCTTTCTGGAAGATCCGTGTCACTGGGGTGGCACCCGTCAGCCGATGGGAGGGTAAGAGCCATGACTTCACCAGTTCAAATAAGATCCAGTTGCCAAAAGGGAGCAGCAGGCATTCCTCCCTCCTGATGACACTCCCCCCTCCACCCACGGGCCCCAGCGTTTAAAGCACCTTTTATAAGAACAGTCGAGTGGGTGGGGGTTTTATGGTTTGTTTCTTTTTGCTCCCCCCGCTCCCCCCCCCCGTTCTTAAAGAGAAAGGGAGATGAGGTTGAGATCCCTATTTCAAAGCCACAGTGCATTTCCACCAGCTCACAGTGACTCTCAGGGGGGCTGATTCTGGAAGAGCAGGTTAGAAAAGTGGGGGGAGCCTGGTGTGGTGGTGTACCCTTGTCCCCGCTGCTTGGGGATCACTTTAGCCCACAAGTTCAAGACCAGCCTGGGTAGCCTAGTGAGTCTCCAAGGAAGGAAGGGGGAGGGAGGGAGGGAGAGAGGGAGGGAAGGAGGCCAGGTATATCGGTAATTTCAGCACTCAGGAGGCAGAGGTAGGACGATCGCCTTGAGTTTGAGGCCAGTCTGGAGCTACAGAGTTAGCTTCAGGTCAGCCTGGGATAGAGTGAGACCCGGCCTCGGGGGTTGGGGAGGGGAGAAAAAAAAGAGCCAAAGGAAAGAAGGAAGGAAGAAGGGAGAGAAAGAGGAGGGGATCAGGTGGGAATTTTTGCTTTCACAGGGGCTGAGTTAGAGTTAGGGATGCAGCCAGGACCATCAGGCTTTCACCCTAGTTCACGCAGGATGTGTGTATGTTCAGCAACCACACATGAGAATGGTGTCATCTTGTGTGTGCAGAGAGAAGGCCCTTTGTGTTCCCACAAAGTGAGTCAGAAGGCTGCCCAGGAGTTAAATCCTCAGGGCTGGGGAGATGGCTCAGCAGTTAAAATGTCCTGCTCACCAGGGAATCTTCTGCCAGCGGTGCCCCACCAAGGTCCTTTCTGTCTCTGACAGGTTACAACATGGCTTCTTCCTGCCTGGGACTCGGGCTTTGGAGAGCAGGAGGGATAGATAGTGGAGTTTTTTTATTTTTTTGTTTTTGTTTTTTTTTGGTTTTTCGAGGTAGGGTCTCACTCTAGCCCAGGCTGATGGGGAAGTCACTATGTAGTGTCACGGTGGCCTCAAACTCACGGGGATCCTCCTACCTCTGCCTCTGAGGGCTGGGATTAGAGACGTGCCACCACGCCCAGCTGATAGTGGGTATTTGGCTTGGTTCTTTGTTGGCATAAGAGCTGTTCATGCCATTGAAGTGGGCACAGGGACCCTGTTCTTCTCCACTGGGGCCCATCATGTTCTGCGTTTCCTCTCCCTGTATGACTCCTTCCTACCTGACCCTCCTTTCTTTGCTGTTCATGTTTCTTTTCCTCCCTTCCCTCCTCTTTGATTTCTCTCTGTTGTCATCTCTCTTTTGCGTCTGGTTTCATGTAGCTGAGGATGGCCTTGAACTACTGAGTTCTGGGATTGCAGGTGTGTTGCTGTGCCCAGCACTATGGCCGCTTGACCCACGTGGGCTCTGCTGGAGATCCTCAATGTCCCAGAGGTTAGCAAGACCACACTCCGGACAGTGTGTTTGCTGCTCCACGCTGCCAGGGAGGTGACACATCTCCTCTAGGCAGCTGCTGAGTGGTGAGCACAGAGGTTTTTAATGAAGTCATAGAGAGTGAATTTGATTCCATTCTAATCCTGTTAAAGATATTTTGAATGGGATCAAAGAAAGAAGTCATTCTCCTGAGATCTCAGAAGAGAAGACAACAGCCCCAGGGAGAAGCAGAAAGTTCCCTCAGTGTGAGAGAAATTAGAACGAGAACTGGAAAGTTTAGCCCATCTCCAAGATGATGTGAAGGAGGGTTTACAAGCCAGTGATTTCCCGACCAGCTCCCCAGGGAATGTGCTGTGGTCAGTGTTGTTTTCTTTGTGGAGTGGGTTGGTAGGCCTTTTCAGGAAAGACCATGCCAGGAAGTGAGCCAAGAGCCTCTGTGAGTTCTGTGCGGTCACAAGGTCAAGGTTCCTAGAGCAGAAAGGAGGGTGACCTCAGAGCCTCCCTCCTGCCAGGGAGGCCTTGAGGGATGAGCACAGGGCATGAGGCTCCTGACCCGAGTCTGTCTTGGACAGGGCAATGTCAGCTGTCTGCCCTTTCAGCTGTCCTGGGAAGGTAGGAATGTGAGAGAGGAGAGGAGAGCCTTGAATGAGGGTGACAGGTGTGAATGAGCTCCTCCCCCACCCAGTGCTCCCCCAGCTCAGACAGCTGCCTCAGTGACTTTCTAGGCCCCGCCCAGCCTGATTCCCTCCAGACTTGACAATAACAGAGGGCCTGAGGTCTCTGCTTGCCCCAAAGTGTTGGGCCATCATCCCCTTATCATTGAGGACCAGTGTTAGAGCTGCACCCCGGCCACATGCTCCTGCCAGGGACACTCACAGCCCCTTCCTTGTCCAGCGAGCCTAGGTGCTTCTCCGACGTGCCAGCTCACAGACACACTGTGTGATGGGCCCACTTGGGTCCCTAGCATGCTGATCTCTCTGGTTCTGAGGTTGTTTGTGGCTTCCCTGGATGCAGCAAAAGCTGAGGGGACAGTGGCGAAGACAGGCACTTTCCACAGGAACCACATTGCTCTCCTCTGTGGCCTACCTGCCCCTCTGAGGGGAGATGCAGCCACGACCATCAGGCTTTCACCCTAGTTCACGCTGGGCATGCGTATGTCCAGCAACCACACATGAGAATGGTGTCATCTTGTGTGTGCAGAGAGAAGGCCCCTTGTGTTCCCACAAAGTGAGTCAGAAGGCTTCCCAGGAGTTAAATCCTCAGGGCTGGGGAGATAGCTCAGCAGTTAAAAGCTACAGCCCTGACTCACTGCCTTGTTTGGACTGGGGAGGACTGGGAGAAATGCATTGTTCAGCCTAAAATAATAACCCGGGGTCTGATGAGGGGCTGTGAATCATCACCGAGGTGCACGTGTTATATAAAAATACTTCCCCAGCAGCATTCTAATTATAAACGGGAGCACTGAAGAGCCTTCTGCACACACAGCGGCTCCCCCGGCCCTGGCCTTGGCTAGGGAGACCTGAACGCTCAGACAGCCTTGCACTGTGACAGTCCAGGCCCTTAGCCAAGAGCAAAGAGGCGTTGCTGTGCACATCTCCAGGGATCTCAGCCCTCGTCTCCTCGTTTGTTTGGATACCTGGGGGAAGCAGGCAGAGGGGGGCATACAGAGGGAAGACACAACCCAACCCCTGTCCTTTGGAATAGGTGTCTGTCTCCATACAGCCACATTCAGCTCAAGGACTGGGCAGCCCCTGCCTGGCTTCTATGGATGAAACCTCCCTGTACAGAAGAGAAAGTCTTCCTACTTGTCAGTCCCAGCACTCTGGATGCTGAGATTGGAGGATTGCCATGAGTTTGAGGCCACCCTGTGCTACTGAGTGAATTCCAGGTCAGCTTGGGCTAGAGTGAGACTCTGTCTCAAATAAACAAAACAAAGTAACTTGAATTCCTAGCTTAGGACTTGGTCAATGTCTTTTGATAAAAGCAGCGCATGAAACTTTCTCTGCCATTTACCATCAGTGAGAACTCAACCAAGGGTTAATGGAAGATACAGTACTTGGTCCCTGCTCACAAAATGTTCAGCTTCCAAGACACGTACAGGGAACTGGAGGTCTGCACAGGAAACAGCCAGCAGAGGGTTGTGAAGACAGGGAATCAGTATACCTCATGGGGAAGTGGCATTTGGGTTGGACTAACAGGAAGGAGGAGGAAACAGAGAGCACACCATGACCAAGGTGTAGAGCCGAGAGTTCATGGCTCCTTCTCAGACTTGGGGAAGATGCTTTCATCGGAGCATTGGACTATAGGCTACTTTGTGCTGTGACAGAGAGCACGGGCTCTAGATCCTGTGACCACTTCTAGTTCCATCGCTTGTTCCCAGGGGACTCTGCTTCCAGAAAGTTCCCTCACTTCAGGGCTTTTTTTTCCTCTATAAGAGAATGCCAGTTTCAACCCCACAAGGTTATGCTGAGGATTAATTCACAGCACAGTTAGAACCACACCTGGCATATTAGATATACCAGTAAGTACAAGCTGCTTGAACAACTTTCTGGTACCTGGAAAGCTCAGGAGAACTGGTGGAAGGGCCGAGGGAAGGGCTAGGAAAAGGAGGCCAAATTCCCCAAATAAATATTGTCTATCTTTAGATTGCATTAGAACATAGAGTGGAGTTAGGAGGGCTAAGGTATAGCTCAGGGGGAGCACGCTTACCTACTATGTACAAAGTTCTAAGTTCATTTCCCATATTGAGGGGGGGAAAGGAATGAAATTTGAGGAATACAAAAATTCACTTCATCGGGGTTGAGGGGTTCCAGTGTGAGGCAGACAGGAGGATGGCTAAGTACCTTCTCTGAGGGAATGACCTGTGGCCAGTCTGCTAGTGACCCCAGTGAGTCCACATTGGTAGGGAAGGGGGGCAGCTTTGTTCTCTTTGTGACTCTACCCTGTCCTATCGGGCACCAGCCCCAGAGAACACAAGCCTGTGCAAATCAGTTCCAACCCCCAGAAACAATATGGAGCTGACATCCCATTGGGAACATTTTTTGGTAGCTCCAGGAGGAAGAGAGGAGTGACTTGGTACAAGAAGCCAGGCCAGGAAGGAAGCATGAATCTTTAGAATCTGGGGAAGCTGGAGAGATGGCTCACTGATTAAGGCACTTGCCTGCAAAGCCTAATGACCCAGGATCGATTCCCCATGACCCACAAAAAGCCAGATGCATAAAGCAGTGCATGCATCTGGAGTTCGTTTGCATTGGGCTAGAGGCCCTGGGACACCTATACTTACTCTCTTTCACTATCTCTGCTGGCAAATAAATAAAAAATATTTAGAGTTTCCCTTGGAACACTTAAAAAAAAAGATTCTAGGGTTGGTGCTATAGCTCAGTGGTGGAGTGTTTAACAAGTTCAAGGCCCTGAGTTCAACCTCCACCCCACCATACACACAGTTCAGAAATGAATGATCCAGTTGGTAGGCCCTTCAGGGACCCATGGAGCAATGGCTTCTCTTGGTAAGCATGGGAATTGCTTAGTTGAGGGACAAGAGAGAGATGTGAGGAGCCACCATGGTTTGGGTCCCATGTTGTTAGTGGGGATATAATGAAGAGTGAGTCTTAGAAATGGGTGTGATGCCTGACCTCACAGAGGGCGTGGCCTTGTCTCCCAAGTGGAATTAGAACTTTCTGGGAATATGTTCTTACCTTCTTTGGCTGCTTTAACACCACTGAGACTAACATCATGTGCATTCAATTAGCCTGGTCTGCTTAAGTTAATGGAAGGGACCGGAGTCAGGGTTAGGTTCGGCTGTGGGTAAGGCGAAGCTGGTGGTGCAAACAGGATCCACAAAAAGTAGCCCCGGAAGTGGCATGGGCTTCTTATTCCTCTGCCATCATTAGTGATCGCCTCAGGGTATGAGCTCCTCACTTCCACAGTCCCCTTAGCAGGAAGAGAAAACAAAGGATCATGGGTATCTGCTAGTTGTCTTTTCAAGGTGTCTTGGTAACCAACAGCTACTCCACACTTCCAATCTCATTGGCTGCAAGTTAGCCTGAGGCCAGGCCTGGCAGAGGGGAGGCTGGGAAATGTGGTTTGCATTCTAAGCATCCACATGCTCAGCCAAAAACTGGGAGTTAAGCTCTCAGTGCTGTGACCTGATGAGATGCAGCTTAAGTTCCAGTCAGTCCCTCATGGCAGGGAAGACATGGAGGCAAGAACTTGAGGCAGCTGTTCATGTTCAGTCCACAGTGAGGAAGTAGAGGGTGATGACTGCTCAGCTTCCTTGCTTGTTTATTCAGCTTGGGACCCCAGTCCATGCATTGGCGGTACCCATACCCACAGGGGGAATGAGTTCTCCCAACTAGCCTGATCTAGAAAACCCCTCTTAGCCATTCCCAGAGGTTTGTTTCCATGGTGATTCTAAATCCTATCAAATTGACCACCCTCTGGTGAGCCACCACACAAGGGAAGAGTGGATTGAGGGCAATAGTAAAAGTATCAGCTAGAGCCGGGCGTGGTGGCGCATACTTTCCATCCCAGTACTCGGGAGGCAGAGGTAAGAGGACTGACGTGAGTTCAAGGCCACCCTGAGACTACAGAGTGGATTCCAGGTCAGCCTGGACTAGAGCCAGACCCTACCTCACAAAACAAAAAGAATCAGCTAGAAAAATAAATGTAGCTTATAGTAGAAGGGATGTATTTTCATAGTCACAGGAAGACTGTGTTTATTTATGTTTCAGGATACTGGGGATTGAACCCAGGGCTCCACAAATGCTTGGCCAGCACTAATAACACTCATCCAAATTCCTAGCCCTTTCACCAAGTTGTCCAGGCTGTTCCTGAACTCTTGTTCCTGCAGCCCAGGCTGACCTTGAACCTTAGGTTCCTGAGTAGCCACCATACCCAGCCATCTGCTCCTCTCCTGTAGCAAGGAGTACATGCAAACACTTTGGGTGAAACTTTATTACCAAATTTTCTAAAAGTGGCAGCACACTGTGGAGGCGAGGAGTTCACTTCCCTTTATGGCCACGTGTGCCTCACTTGGGTGCTGACAGGTGCTGACATAGAACTAATATTCCAGAAGTGCAAAGCCCAAGGACCTGGGTTTGATTCCTCAGTTACCCACAGAAAGCCAGGTGCACAGTGCTGCATGCATCTGGAGTTCACCTGCAGCAGCTGGAGGCCCTGGCGCACCCAGTCTCTCTCTCTGCTTACAAATATATATAGGTGCGCGCACACACCTGGGATCTGTCTGATAAGAGGAGGGCAGAATTTGTTGGCACAAACATTGAGCTAGGTGTTCTGGTTGAGTAAGCTGGACTATGTTTATGCCAAGGGGAAACCACTGGCTGTTAGGAATTCTTTCAAAGATATAAACTGAGAAACTTTTTGTAATTGTTTTTTTTTAAGAATAAGGCTCATGCGTCATCTAAAAATATTTTATTTAAAAAAATAAATATTACTATTTTATTATTTGAGAGAAAGTGAGAAAGAGGGAGAGAGAGAGAGAGAGAGAGAGAGAGAGAGAGAGAGAGAGAGAGAGAGAGAGAGAGAATGGGCACATCAGGGCCTTCCACCACTGTAAACAAACTCCAGATGCCTGTGCCACTTGTGCATTTGGCTCTATGTGGGCACTGGGGACTCAAACTCTGGTTCTGCTTTGCAGGCAAATGCCTTAACCACTAAGCCATCTCTTCAGCCCATTGGTTCTTATAAAAATGGGTAAGCATGAAACTGCTGAGTTCAAACTCAGTTATTTATACTGAGCATCGTAAACTTGGTGAAAGAGGCCCGTCACAAAAGGGAAGCATCACAGGATAGTCTAATAATGACGCTTATGGACAGTGTCAAACTACGAAGCCATCTGGTCTGTAGTGGAGACAGATGATGTGCTACTAAGTGGTCTTTCCCTCAACTTCAAGTACTTTCTCATGACGTCAACATAAATGCTCAGGAGTCAGAGTTGAGGGCTTCAGAAATGTTTCTTGGGGAGAGTGATGCTTTGCCACTGAGTGACTCTACAATGACTTGAAGCTTCAGATGGACTCCTGAGATGTCCTGAGAACTGCTCTCGGAATCTGAGTCACCTCCTGGACTTCGAGTGTGGGGAGGGCAACCAAGTCACTGTTGCCAAGAGAATCTGGCTCTTAGGCCAGTAGCCTGTAAATTGTTAGATTCTTACAAGGTTTCAAAAGTAATGGTGTGCTGGGCATGGTGGTGTGTGCCCATGATCCCAGCACATGAGACTGAGTAGTAAGACCCCATCTCAAAAAGACAAAACAGTTATACTGTGACTATATTCAAACTTCACAAACACTAATGCTGATTTAAAATAACTCTACATTGAGAGCCTTAGACTATTTCTTAAGACATGCAAAGGTAGATCTGAGGAGTTGGAAGCATGGCTGGAGAAACATGGGGGACAGGGTGGGAGAAGTCTGTCTGTCTGTCCCTCTCCACCACCACGCTTCTGCCTTCCACCCTCAGGCCCGCTCTACCTGAAAAGAAGGTGGCCGACCTCAGCGCGCTGAACGAAGTGGGCTATCAAATCCGCATCTAAGCAAGCCATACTGACCAGCAGCGCTCGTGGTGCTCCTCTGCACTTACGCACCTGCAGGAGGAACTGCAGCTCTCCACTAAGGTCCTGTGAGTTTTATTTTTCAGGATTCACGTGGAAACAGAATCTGAGGGGTGGGAACGACGAGCTTTCTAAGCCTCTCTGGGAGGCGACCATGGACAAGCAAGCGCTCCCCCGCTGGGGCTGGACTGTTTTCCTCTCAAGATTTTAAGGAAAACAACATCAACTCTAGTTTTGAATTTTTTCCATTTACCTGTTTTTTTTTTTTTTTTTTTTTTTACTTGTTTTGGATATTATACCTCACCGGTAGTGAGCGTTCATGACCCCCCCCCCCCACTTTTGGTATAGTAAGGTGTCTCAACCAGTATCACTGTCTTTTCAGCAATAACAGAAACAAAGATGGGTGGGTTTTTTTAAGCAGTCAATATTACCTCAGCATTTTGACATCAGATATGCAATCTTAACAGTGTTTTGTTTTTTTATATTCTCTTTGTATTGTTTCCCCAATATTTCTCACGGGGATCTCGACGACTGGAGTTTTTTTCCTGGTGCACATGTGGTAAGATTTTAGGTGTTGTATGCAGGTGTTTATGTAACAGCACTGAAATTCTGGCAATATGGGGAAGCATTTTTAGTAGCTCAGAGTCACTTTTCTTAAGCAGTCACTCTCAGCAGGCTTTTTTCTTTCAAAACCAAAACGAACATGTTGACAAGCTGGTCTGTCACTAGAGCTTTGCAGAGTCAGCACGAAGTACAGAGGTCACACTCTTGCTACACATATGTAGCACACTGAGGCAGTCACCAGGGGTCCCTCAGTCTGGAGAGGTGGATGACTGGCTGGCATTTCGTCCTTGTAAACTCCGAGTGAGGCTGTTTTGAAGATGTGTCGTTCTGGCATCTTCCGTTCAGGCCCAATGTGATTCTTCTCCAGCACCTTGCTTGCAGGTAGCACGCATGCATGGCTTTTAGGAAGTACTGGAAAGGACAAGCCGTAGAGAGCAGAGCAGGACTCTTGCTTCAGGGACAAGTCTTCAGTGATGTGACACCCTGGAGTGTGATTCAGTCTGAGGCACAGAGCTGGCCGGCACGGGCAGTTCCGGATGGCTGTAGACTGGGGTCTACGTCAAAGCAGACCTTCTATTATCGGTCTATCCTAGCAACTCATGAGACCAGAGGGCACGTTTAAGTGCAGCCTCTCAGCCTCTGTGCCTCTCCTCCGTGTTCTCTGACTGAAGGTGCTTCCAGGAAGGTAGTGAATATCAATCAGCTTGCTGAGGGTTTAGCAAGAACACCTCTGGCAGTGAGCAAGGTCCTCATTCTTTAGCTATGTGCACAAGAGCGCCCTTCACTTTGGAAATCGGTGTTCATGGTAAGCATGCGTCCCTGGAAAAGGAAATCCTTAGAGAGCAGGAACCCCTAGGAACACTCTCTAAACACAGTGGAAGTTTAAACTTCTGAACTCAGTGTCTTTCAAGAATGGTGTTAGCAGTCAAGTTCAAAGTGTCATCAGGGCTGGGGGGCGGGGGGGGGGGGGGGGGGGGGGGGGGGGGGGGGGGGGGGGGGGAGCTCGGTGGAAGGCGAGTGCTTAGCGTGGAGAGGCTTTGGGTTTAATGTCCAGTCTCAAGGTGTATCTTCACAGCAGCCCATTCTCAGAGCAGCACAACAGCCTGCCTCAGCCACGCACTTCCTGTTCACTCATCTGAGCCATGGCACAGTAAGGGGCCGCCACATGCCAGCGCTTCAGTTGCACTTCCGGCTCTCACACAGAAGTACCATTCAAACAGCCTTGTTTCTACAAGACATGGGAAAGAACAGTGGTGCAGAACCGTTCCCAGCACGCTGAGGAGTCCTTAGTAAATCATTCCTCCCACACTCACTTTCTGGCTTTGAGATTCATTTTACAAAACAAGGTTAGTCACAGAATATTTAAAACGTCCACAGTTGTCACTGTATTTTATTGCCAATAGGAATGTTGACTTTTAAAATATAAAATTCTAATGCAATAATTTAAATAATGTGGCAAAAACAAAACAAACCCAACATGTTTTACCTCTCCAAATTGACTTACGGTTAGCTTGAATTCAAAAGATAAAAATACACACTGTGAAATGATTGGAGTCCCTGTGGCAAAGCACGCAAGGCTTAGATGAGTGACGGCATCCCGACTGGAGACTCTTGTGCCGTTTTCATTACACTCATCGCTGAAGGCGGTGTGGAGTATTTTCTATGCGCTGAAGTCACAGGCACACCCTTTTCTAAGTCAGTTATTTCATAAGGATTTTTGTCAGGCGATATTGGTAAACAAGACTTTGGAGTCCTCCTCAGTATTACTACACCGAGGCTTTCGTAAGCTATAGTTTATGCACACTTTGTACAGTTTTTTTTTGACATACAATTCAGAATCTTGTTTATTCTCTTAGACTTTGTTCTGGCCAATACATTTTTTTAAATCTTTCAGGAAAACTGTGATTGTTTTAGTGGTATTTTTCTAAGTAAACAAAAACTTGTATAATGGTATTTTAGAGAATGCCAGATAAATGCATGTTTCAGGTTAATGTCTTTCTTGTCACTTAATTGTATGTTTATACACAGCATGGAACTTTAATAAAACCATTCTGGAAATTCAAGAATTGTATGATGGTTTGTTTTGGTTCTCATATTTGTCTAGTGAACTAGTTTATTATTTTCTTACCTTTCCTCTTTGAGAATTTTCAGGCTTTACATCACATATAACTCTATGTTGTTTTAATAACTTATTGGTTCTTCCCCAAGTTACAGGCTGAAATGGTGATAAAACAGCACCAGGCAGCTACTGTATCTGCCACAAACCCCAAGACACACAGTCGGAGTGTATTATTTATTACCTACTTTACAGGGACAAAGTGCAAATGACTCGATGGCCATCATCCTTACCCTCTGAACTCTAGCTTTATAACTCTTTTCTTGGGAAGTGAAGGATTAAAAGCTGACAGTTACTAAATCCCAAAAGGCAAGATTTCAAGCAAGCACCTTTAATGGCTGAGCCATCTCCCCAGCCCACAGACAAGACTTCAAACATGCCTGTCATCTTGACAGTAAAACTAGAATTTTATCACTCTACAATTCCCATTTGTATTTAAAACTTAAACAGTGTTCACTGTAGACTGGAAAGATATGGTGACTGCAATTAACCAGTTTGAGTTGTGCTTGGCAAGAAAAAAAATAGCAAGGCTCCAGAACTCTTCCGGTAAAAAGTGAAAGAAAAATAGGTTTTTTGTTTCTATTGGAACTTTAAAACTTGTTAACAGGTTACCTTTATCCATTGGCTTCTGGTCCACAAAATAGCACTTCATCTGATAAGCTAACAGAAACAACAATTTCAGTGAAGTATGTGCTTAACTTCATAATGTATTAATCAGGGTACAAAAAACTTCACAGAGGTTGCTTACAATTATCTGCTTATAATAAAGACATTTTTCTTTCCCCAGCGTTAAAGGGGATAACCATATGATGTGAGGACTACTTCTGCTAACCAGGACAGGAAACAGGGACATCCTGAGCTGTACTCAATACTGTATTCATGAGGAACAGTTGCAAGGATTTGCTTATTGCAGCTTTACTAGGTGTATCTTTATAACCAACACGCCTTCTTTGGGGCATTCATCTGGTCTACTTTACAAATAATTGTAATAAATTATTTAATACAAAATTTTAAAGTTCAAGACTTTTTTCCAATTTAAGAAAATCTATTAATAAAAATCTACTGTAAAAACATTTAAGTTCAGCGCAAATATGACTTAGTAAAAATGTTAATTCCTTGATCCTATCTAAAAAAGTGGAGAAAATTTCCATTTGTTTTAAAATTTTTTTGATGAAAACACTTGTATAGAGCCAACCACAGGGTTTATTAGACCTGTTCATAACCTTTCAGCAAAAAGCATAAGCACCATCTCATTGGTGCACTATTGTCAAAGAAAACAAAACAGTAAAACCAACAACTGAAATGACTACTCAGAGTATTAGGGCTCCAAGTTCAAGTTGGTACAGTTTTATTATTATTCACACTTCAGAGGCATAACAAAAATAATCTTATAGCTGCCACTTTGTTCCACAGACAGTTTTTCTAATAAAATATATTTCTACTGAAATGGTTCAGCAAAATAAAATGTCATCTCTAACCCAGGAAATTTTCATTACAACTAAGTTGGAAAAAATGGCAGGGAAACAAAGTCATAAGCCCAGAGGCTTATGTGTAGAGACAGTCTTGCTCTGTAGCCCTGGCTCACACAACACCTGGCTATAGTCTGCTTTTCATGGGCCACCACTGCTTGGAGCAGGGAGAAGCAGACTTAAGGAAGACAGTGTCTCACGCAGCCCAGAATGGCCTCAAACCTGCTATGGAGGGAAAGCGGCCTCTGCCTCGCAGGCACTGACACCACAAGCATACACCACCAAGCCCAACTGCGGTCCTTGCCCTCTTACCAGACTGTGATCTGCATCTCCCAAACAAACTCTAGGCAAATAATGTGGCTCAGGATGGTAATAAGATGAATTGTGCCATCTTGCACAATTTAAAAGCATTATCAAGTCCCTTCAAATATTAAAATGGAATTTGACAATAAATGTTAATTTAAAACCTCCCAAAAAACAAAAAAAATTAAAATTGTTGGAATTCTGTACATAATGATTTCTAAGATGAAGAAAGAGAACCAATAAACACAGATTTCCAGGTGTGACGGGTACCTGGGACCCACTGAAAACCTTGCTAGAAACACAAGGTTCTTTTCCTGGAGGACTAGAGACAACATATTCTGTTTACAAAATACTGTCAATTATAACAAGATTTAGGATAGAAATTATTCACATCTCTCTTACAATAAAGAGTATTTAGATCTCAAATGGCAGGAAAATATCTTTTCATTCTTTAAAACCTTGTAAGCTTGTTTTTCCTGCTACATTTCAAGCATGTAACAGAACTTCGGAAAGCCAGAACAAAAACATAAACAAGCAAACCCTTCAGGTAACTCCCCATTCTCTCAAGAGTCTGTGCTGTGTGGGAGCAGAGTCAGAGCTCCAGCCGGAACTTAGCTAGTAGAGGCAGGTGGTCCGAGGAGTTGTTTTCATTGGGAAGTCCATTAACGGTCCATAGGTCTTGTTCTGTCAGAAGTGACAACCTGGCCAGCAGCTTCAAACCACCAGCCACAGCCCCTTCAGCTCCTACATTAAAGAAGCACATACTCAGCGGAGTGGCAGTAACATGGCAAGATACAATTAACCATACAAGTCTTTTCTAAGCAATAATGAAACAACCCACACTTTCCAGAAGACTAATGTGAAACAGAACTTTAAGTTTTATTGTGTTCTAACCTAATCAATTTCAAACATCAATTTCAAAAGACACTGATATGTCAGATTTTTAAAATTTCAATTTATGCAAGTAATTTTTTGAAGAAAATATCAGTAGCATATTTTTTTAAAGTAATTTGAGAATGACAAGCAACTAATACCAACCACCCTATAATTGCAGAAAACTAAGCAGATCCACCCAGTTATGTGGGAAGTGGATAAGGTGACTGGAGGGGAAGTGAAAGATAACATTCCTACAGGCCAGAGATTTGGGGTGCTGATCCATGGCATTCTCCTGCCACCTAGTGAACTTCTGCGGCATGACACCTTCCAGAACCTTGGTACCAACTCACTGCAGCAGCAAGCATATTTTGTAGAAGGGGTCTAGTGGGAGGAGAAGCTGGCTCTGCGGGTTACTAATAAAGGCAGTCTTCAAAAGGAACTGGGAGATAAGCAGCACAAAACATGGAAATGAAATAGAATCAAAAGAGAAGGGAGGGGTGCCTGCACCTAGGATTTCCAAGTTTTCGGAGTAATTTTAGACTTTCAATTATTTAACATTTCCTCTCCACGTTAAGTCCTTTGGTATACAGCCCGACTTCTTTACTGAGCCACATGTGGGACCCACTGTAAAGCTTGCTAGAAACAAGGTTCTCTTCCTGGAGGAGTAGACAGTACCACAGCTTCTGGAAACATGGCCACATGACAGATTTCCCGCCTCGAAGCTCCGATAATTCAGGCTCAACAACACGAACACGGTTCCACCTTGAAGGTAGTGGCCTTACAAAACTGAACCACAAAAGAGGGGCTCAGCGGTTAGAGGTGCTTCCTTGCAAAGTATCAGTTGATGGCCTGGGTTCAGTTCACCATCCAAACCATGTAAAGCTGGACAGGTGTTCGTAGTGGCAAGAGATCCTGGCACGCCCTTACACAAGCATGCATTCCAGACACAACACATGCGTTCCAGACACAACACATGCACCACTTTGTGCAACTGGCTTTACAAAGGTACTGGGAAATTGAACCCAGGCTGTCAGGCTTTACAAGCAAGTGCTTTTAACCAAAGAGCCATTTTTCTAGCCCCAAATCAGTACATTTTTAGTTAGTAAATAAAAGTTGAGGTAAAACTAATGACTCAAACTGAGTGGTGAATCATCTACTTTGGGGTGTTTTGCAGTTGTTGACTTACTCAAGTGCAGCACCCACCTACCTAACCACGAGCTTCAGCTACATGTTTCCCCTCCTCTCCAACCGGACCTGTCTCAGCTGCGTTCACAGCAGTCCTTACCTGGACCCCTGGCAGCATCGTCCTTGTCTGCAGAATAGAAAATATAGTCGACAGTGATGGCACTTCTGGAATGACAGGTGGTCACTTCTGGAACTCCAGTGTCGGGAGAATAATGTGAGTAAACAGATGACAAGCTGAGATGGTGCTGCAAACATGAAGACAATCTAGATGCAAGAGAGGAAGTACTGAGCACCGCACACTTCTCCCGGGAGAAAACTGCTACTTAATGCGCTTCTTCATCTCCTTCCCAAGGACAGTCGTTAGAATATATATATAGAATATATATGTGTATATATATTAATGAGCCAGTCTCATAGCTAGGCTGGCCTCAAACTCAAGGCAATCATTCTGTCTCAGCCTCCCAAGCATGAGGAGTACAAATAAGCGTGAGCCACTATGAACAACTAGTACAAGATTTTTGTTATTATTTGGTCTTTTGATTTGTGGGCTTTTAGTTTTTTGTTTGTTTGTTTTCCTCTTTTTTCTTTTTTTGAGATGGGGCCAAAGCTGGACTAGAACTTACTATGCAGCACAAGCTGGCCTGAAACTTGCAGTGATCCTCTTGCCAGAGCCTCCAGTGCTATTATGAGCTACGAGCCTGGTTTGTTTAGTTGACAGTCTTAGTATGTAGCTCAGGCTGGCCTCAAATCCACTACAAGACCAAGGTCCTCCTGCCTCAGCCTCCTGGATATTGTTAAGGTATGAGCCACTATCCCCAGGTAGAGAAGTTTTATTTAAACAGACTATATAGCATTAGTAGAACTCATTTATTCATGCAGTGAATCTACACTAAGGGGCCTTAAAAACCCATTAGCAAGACCACAAATGGGGGTTAAACAGTTCAATAATATACTAATGAAATTTAAAAATTATTTATGTTTGAGAATTGCTATTTAATAATGAACATGTCATCTTAAAACAACTTATAAAAAAACTTTGTGCTTTTTAAAAATATATTTTATTTAATTCGTAAGCAAAGAGAAAGAGAAAAAGAGACAGAGAATGGGTGTGCGAGCGCCTCCAGCTGCTGCAAATGAACTCCATATATATGTGCTACTTTGTGCATCTGGCTTTGCATGGGTGCTGGGGAGCTGAACCTGGGTAGTTAGGCTTTAGAGGCAGATGACTTAACTGCTGGGGCCATTTTTCCAGCCTGGTTGTGCTTTCTTGGCATTTTGTTTACATGAATGTAAGAATGAATATGTTATTCACAGTCTCCACCCATTACCTTATCTTGTCCCCTCTCCATTCCTCTCCACTGAATCCCTTCTTCCCAGCTAGCCTCTCTTCTACTCTGAAGTCTCTTTTTTCCTTTTTTCGTGTGTGTGTGAACCTAATTAGGGTTGCTGGCATGAGCGTGGGTGGGGGATTATTTACTACAGCATGGACAACTTACCAGTGGTTTCATCACTACAAAAAATGTCTCCTGGGCTGGAGAGATGGCTCAGCGGTTAAGTCACTT
Source organism: Zapus hudsonius (assembly GCA_004024765.1). NCBI lineage: Eukaryota > Metazoa > Chordata > Mammalia > Rodentia > Dipodidae > Zapus > Zapus hudsonius. The sequence goes on from PVHP010006025.1 coordinate 53,428, forward strand.
GCCTCCAGTGCCTAAGGCCCCGGGTTCAATTCCCCAGTACCCACATATGCCAGACCCACAAGGTGGTGGCCCCGGTGTGTTCTCTCTCTCTCTCTCTCTCTCTCTCTCTCTCTCTCTCTCTCTCTCTCTCTCCTTGAAAATGAATAAAATATTTTAAAAAATGTCTCCTGTCCCCCAGCAATCATTAACTGCCACTAATTCCAGATTTAGGGGCTGTGAAGATAGCTTGGCCGTCAAAGTTGCATACTTGCAAAGCCTGCCTACCTGGGTTCAACTCCCCAGTACCCATGGAAAGCCAGATGCACAACGTGACACATGCATTTAGAGTTCATTTGCAACAGCAAGAAGAGGCCCCAGCACACCCATACTCTCTCTCCCCTTGCAAATGATTTTAAAACATCTTAATTAAAAAAAAAAAAGGAAGGTCTAGGGAGCCAAAGAGCAGTGGGGAGAGCTGCTGGGAACACTAGGCTTCTGCTAGAACAGCCACATCTCTGTGAGCTTGGCTCTGCCGTGGGATAGGGTTCTGTGCAGCCTTGAAAGAGTTTACTTCCAGAATGACTGACATTTACTCTGCTCCAAACACATGTGAAGTTCTATAGATAGTTTAAAGATCTTTCATTTATGCCATAGAGGAAACTAAACATTTACCAACATCTACTAAGTGCTGTGCACCATCTGAGGAGACAGAGTACATGTGGCCCTTGCTTTTCATGAGTTCCTAAGTCAATGAACAAAGGTAATTTCTTCAAAGTACCCTTGACTTTGAACTTGTAGCAACCTTTTATGCCTAAGGACTTATATTTACAGTATGACTAAATATAAATGGTGGTGCATGCCTGTAAGCCTCGTATGTGGGAAGTTGAAGCTTTCCTGGGCTACAGAGTAAGACTGTCTCACAACAAATACAAAAATATAAAGAGGTGCCCTTCAAACAGTTATCTTACATGCTACCATGTTTCAGATTGGGGATAAAAGCTACATATCTAAGCATACTATATTTACATAAAAATAGCAAAAGGTACTTTTTTTCAGATTCAAGAGTTGGACATGGTATATACCTAGGAGGGAGGCTGAGGTAGGTAGAAAGATCACAAGTTTGAGGCTAGCCTGGGCCTTAAGGGGCCTAGTCTTAAAAAAAAAAAAAAAAAAAAACCCAAACAATATTTTTTAAGAAGACCTGAGACTTATTTATGACTTGTACTTGTTACGTTAGCCTTCTTTTGCTATATTTGGAATGTTTACTTCTTAAATGTTCATTTTTTAAAGTGCTTCCTTTCTTACTAGTTTACAAGATGTTTTCTTACATACACAATAAAACTGAAAAGAGTGCAGACAATACTTATTGAGTTCCTAAATGTTCTTGTTTTATTTTTATTTTACTGTCCATGTGTGTGGTGTATGTGCAGTGCATATGGCCTGCAAATATGGAGGCGAGGACACCAGTAGCTGTCCTCAATCACTCATCGCCTGCTTCTCCTTGAGACAGAGTCTCCCACCATCCTACTTTTCACAAACCCCAGGGATTCTCAATCTCCACTACCCAAAGGGCTGAGATTCCTGGTGTGTGTGGCCACACCCAGCTCTTCATGTGAGTGTCTCACACCCTCTCAGGCAGGCCCACCCAGCAAGTGCTCTACCTGCTGAGCTATCCCCCTAGCTCGACCCAGGTTCCTATGGTTAAATATTGGGAGGCAGAGGTAGGAGGATTGCCATGAGTTTGAGGCCACCCTGAGACTACAGACTGAATTCTAGGTCAGCCTGGGCTAGAGCCAGACTCTACTCCAAAAAAAACAAAAACAAAGCCAACAAGCAAAAAAGAATGAGTCATAATGTAAGAAATCAAAAAGACTCTCAAAGGGACAAAATGCAGGTCTCACATTGCCCCCATCAGTAACATCATACTAAGGCAGGTGGAACTGGGCTGACTCCTAGGCTATCCATAATCCCCTAGCCCATGGACTGATCCAGACTGCAAATGGAGGAGGATATCCAGCTGATTAGGGATAGGGAAGAGGGACATTGGGGAACTGGGGACAACAACTCATTATTTGTTCATTAAATGTATCTCATTATGGATAATAAAAAATGCAGGTCTCAGCTGGGTGTGGTGGCACACTACACTTTCAATCTCAGCACTTAGGAGGCAGACATAGAGGTTCGCCATGAATTCGAGGCTACCCTGAGACAACATAGCGAGTTTCAGATCAGCCTGGACTAGAGGGAGACCCTACCTCAAAAAACCAAACCAAAACAAACAACAAAAAAAAAATTGCAGATCTGTCTTGTTTATATGAATATGTATTCCATTCTTAAGTCAAAGCCTATTCAGGTGTCTTTAATAAGGAATTCAGGCATCTTTATTCATTTTTTTTCCCAACAGTTCAAGAGATAAATACAAATGATCATTTTTCTTATGGGCATGTTCTTTTCTGGATCATTTCTCCTATCAACTGAGACCTAGGAAGTCAAAGATGACTAAGGACCCTACTGAAAGCTGAACATTCTGTCCTGTGATTTGGGCTCATGTATGTAATGACAGTAAATGAAAAGTATCTGAGCCAGTCCAGGTCCTTCAAGACTGCCCAAGCATGCTGAAGATCTTTGTCTCTGTGAACCTCAGCCCAAACCACATGCAAGGAAACAGAACCTCAGAAGCTAAGATCTTATACAAAATCACACAGCTACCCATCAGCAGAGCCAGGGCTGTAATTCATGCATGATTAAGAGCCAGCAGGCTTTACTAGCATGTAAAGTCATCAGCTTCTTTTTTTTAAAATACGATTTATTATTTTTTAGATAAAGTTTCAGCCAGACTAGCCTCGAACTTGCAATGTAGCTGAAGATGATCTTGAACTTCTGATCCCCCTGCTTCCACCTCCTGAGTGGGAACGCCCAAGCCCAGTTTATGTGGTCCTAGGGACTGAACCCAGGGCTTCTTGTACACTAAGCAAACACTGTACCAACTGAGCTACATCCCAGCTCCAGCTTGAGTTTTGATCCAACTGTTTTGATCCAACTGTTTTCTGAGAAAACTTTTTTTATTCAGCTGAAGTCGGAAATATCTATTGTTGCTTTCAGAACTCACTTTTCAGCTGTCACTAGGAGCTCCATCTTCTCCAGCTGTGCTTGAGTCTGATCACTGTCTGCAAGAGTCGAGGGAAGGACACCATCAGTCTTGCTGCATGCTGCTTTGCTCTACCTTGCCTGGCACACCCCTTCCTCCAGTATGCATGTGTGTCCAGCTGAGGTCTATACCTGCAAGTCTGTGCTCAGATGGTCTCCAAGCCAGGGGAAGTGCAAACAAGCCTAAGGCAGCATGCAAGTCATTCATGCACAGGTGCTTTGCAAGTTTGACTTTTACAAAGTAAACTCAGAGCACTTACAGAAAAAGGGGGAATGAACAAATAGGTAGGTAGGTGTGTGTGTGTGTGTGTGTGTGTGTGTGAACATTCACGTCTACTATTCCTCTGGAAATTTGGTTATGGCTTCAAAGGGAACACTGTTACCCAGCAGACTGCCAAAATGTACTGCAAACACTTACCTGTCTTTTCTACTTTTGGTACCTGCTGTACCTCATACACACAGTTCTGTGAGATACCTAGGTTTGGGGGCCAAATTGGAATAGATAAAATTCTTTGTCCCCGTGAAGACTGTTCCTGGCCAGACACCTAAACAAAATTTCAACAGGTATCTTAAGTGAAGAGATTTAAAATAATTTATGTATTGAAAAAAATGTATGTCTTAATAAAAGGTTATCCAAAATGGTATATATTAACTTTGACTCATTAAATGATTACTTGTGATTATAAACTCATGTTAAATACAGTTCAGAAAGTAAAAATGATAGCCTTTTGGGCACTTATTCTTCTAATTTTTCTCTAATTCTCTAAAGGATTTATAATTTGAGTAATATTGCCTCTCCCTTTTAGTTACCTATATTTCCTATTATGTCAAATACTAAGAGATCAAATTTTGTTAAGTTTAATATTATCATTCAAAGTTCCAGTGGTGGAGAGCTCATTTTGATTATATATACTGAAAATCAAGTGATCTAAAATAAGGAGAGGGAAACACAAAATTATCATTCTAAGCATGATAAAAACAATGGTATTTCCTAGGAATTAAAATATGATTCCACAGAGGAAAGCAAGTACAGATTAGCTTGTACTGCCTACGCACAGCATTTGGAATTCTATCTGACATCCTGTGAAGACTTCTCAGTCATGTCTGTCTTTCCTGCCTGAAAATTCCTCCAATCAGAATCTCTCCACAAACAGATGGAAAAGATGAACTCAAACCAAGGAGTAAAGTTACTTATTTGTAGCTGAAGGAAATTATCACAACTTGGTAGAGTGGAGAAATGGAGCTGTGTAACCACATTACCATGAACAGAGAAGCAGCGAAGTCCACCTCCTACCTAGTAATGAAGAAATAAGTGCTTACCTTTCCTATTGCAAGTCCTTCATAATCCAACTTTCCTTCCTTTATGAAGCTATAGAGTGGAGAGCCAGGAACTGAATTAAAGTCACCACACATGATAATAGGACAGATGCTACCATCTTTCCGATGGGCCACACTGGATATCTCTGCCAGCAGCATTGCCAACTGGGTCAGCTTAATATCACCTCGCCTCGGGTTATACAGCAGATGTGTGTTGGCCACACAGATGGAGTGAGAAGCAGCACAGGGAATTTTGGGCTGCAAGAGTAAAACTAATCCAACATTGTCTCTGTCCAACAGAGGAATCTCAGCACGGTAGAACTCCACTGGGTTCACAGACAGGAGTGAAAATTTGGAATGTTTGAAGCAAATGGCACAGCCATCAGGTTTCCTTCCCGTCCGCATCTTATATTCACAGTGATAACCTGCAAGAAAGAAGTGAACTTAAAGTTATGCCAAGGCACAACAGTCCTAAACAATAGTCCTCAAAACATTTGTGTTAGAATGAAAAAGCTTAGGGCTAGAGCTGGGACTAACACTGTTAAAATTCTGTAATATTCTCTTTTTTTCTTTCCTTGGTGGCCTTGCACATGTTACACTAGCACTCTGCCACAGACCTATACACCTCAGTCTTTGGTCTTCTGAGGCAGGGCGTCAGCATGTAGCTCAGGATAGCCTTGGACTTCATCCTGACTCAGTCTCCCAGGTTACTAGGTTACTAGGGTTACTAGGGTGGGTCACTGCTCCACAAACCCTCGTTCATTTCAGCAAGGTATGCTGGCACACACCTGGAATGCCACACTTGGGAGACAGGGCAGGTGGATCATTACTGATACTCATTTTGTTTATTGCTTTTTTTTTTTTCATCAGAATTCATACTCCTTGAAGAGACTTTAACCTATTTCACCCAATGCTCACCTCAGTCTAGATAGTGCATAGTATATATAATATGATTCAACAAGTATTTGTTGATGAATGCAGAGTAGACAGACTGCTCACATCTATGTGTCCATGGATCACTTGTTTCAATAAATGTTTCATTTCTTTTCTTTCTTTTTTTCAAAGCAGGGTCTGACAGTAGCCAAGGCTGACCTGGAACTCACTGTGGAGCTCTAGGCTGGCCACAAACTCATGGCAATCCACCTATGCCAGCTTTCAGAGTGTTGGGGTTAAGAGGCGTGTGTTACCACACCCAGCTTGGCAATGTCTCTTCAGCAAACATATGTCTGTTTAGCTTCTATTCCTCAGGCCCCTGTATGAGCTGGGCAGAATGATTCCTGATCTGGTGAGAATCTAACAGGTGTGGTGGCTGAGCAATGCCTGGAAAAGGGAGATACTAAGTGATTCTAATACATCTTTCCCTTTTGAATTAAAATTATTCATCAACATAAAATTTCCAACATAAAGACCTCATCTTTCGTTGACATTTTGAAATAGGTATCACATTTAAAAAATAAAAGTTAAGCCCAATATGTCATACATTTTTGCTTAGCAAGTCTTGCTTGAATAACATAAAACTCTTCAAAAGTAAATTTGGCTAAAATGAATAAAAATGATATTGTACCCAATGACTCCAAGCTTGGCCTGATTTCTGTTCCATAGTGATCTTCTTGAACTTCTTGCAAACAAAGTACCTTGGAGGAGAGTAAGTGCTGAATTAACACAGGGCTGCTAATAGGAATGCTGTGTGCTTTCATCTTTAAAAGCAGGCTACTCAGATTCCAAATCTGGTGAGAGTTGAATTTAAGGACATACAAATCACTTTTCTTATTATTTACAGATCTATTAATGAAATGTTTCCAAATACATTCAATCTCAAAACCATGGCTTTTAATCACAGGGCTCTCTTATTTTCCAAAATCAATTACTTTCCGAAAGAAGTAACTTTACAGGTAAAGCTATTTTTCAATTATCTGAAAGAGAGTCAGGTTTTGCAGACATCACTCCAGCCCAGGTTAAGCTATTTTCAATTTACATGTTCTTTAGTATTATATTTAGGATCCTTTTTTTTTTTTTTTTTTTTTTTCTCAAGGTAGGGTCTCACTCTGCAGTCCCAGGCTGGCCTTGAATTCATGTCAATCCTCCTACCTCTACCTCCCAAGTGCTGGGATTAAAGGTGTGCACCACCACACCTGGCTTTAGGGTCCTCCCCCCCCCCTCCCAAGTAGGCTGACCTGGAATTCACTATGTAGTCTCAGAGTGGCCTCAAATTCCAACTCACAGTGAACCTCCTACCTCTGCCTCCCCAGTGCTGGGACTAAAGGTGTGCTCTACCACACTCAGCCTAGGGTCCATTTTAAGAGTCTGATTATGTATCCCAGTCTTGACTTGAACTCACAGCAATCCTCAGAGGAGAGCTGGGATTTTAGATGTATGCCATCACATCTGGCTTGGGTCCTTAAAAGGTTGATTTTTAAGTTGCTGAGAATGTGGCTCAGTGAAAGAGTGCTTTCCTAGCATGCACAAGGATCAATTCCCAGTATTGCCCAAAAAAAGAAAAGATGGGGAGTTGGGGCATTCCTTTATACCTGTCTGCACTCACTGGCAATCTCAGTACTTGGTAGGCTCGGGCAGAAAGACCAAGGGTCAAGGTAATCCTTAGCTAACTAGTGAGCTTTCTGGACTTCTGCTAAAAACTACATTGGCATCCTTTGAATGCATGAATTATTGAAATGTCAAATCAAAGAAAATGTTTAATTAATGTGTCCATTCAAACCTAAACATTCCTTTAAAATTTTTCAGACATTTTGAATAATTAGATAATTCTATACCAACCATTAGTGAGGAAACTATCTTGTAAGAACCGTTCCAGCACTGGTCTTCAAATGCACCAATAAAATGTTCCATTAAACATAGGAAGAAATTTGATAATATTTTTTACTTACATCTGCATCAAAATGCTGGATTTCTTTCAGAATATTAGCGAACCTGAAACTCCAGTGTAACAGTGGGCGTCGGCAGTGTCTGTACAGATGTGAGTTACCTTCCAACAAGTCCTGGGAAAGGATGTTATAGGACATCACTGAGAAGTCAAAACTGTTCTCACTGTCTTCATGCTGGGCGTCAGCATTTCTGTCTTCTAGGATCTTAGTTTTTTCTTTATTATGGTTGTATAAGTATTCCCAATTCCTTTTTATTGTGCCTGTAAAAGCATATTGTACAAAATATAAATAATAAAAAAAGATGCCATAGAGTTTCCTTTATATCAATATCTTCTGGCTTTCTAAAAATTCCCCATATTCAATGAGAAAAGATGTTTTCCCCTAGGAAATGGCAACATAACACTGAATAATGAGTGAAATGTGATCTACCGATGACTGAAGGGCACATAAGAGGCCTGAAAGGACTGAGCAAGCCTGTCTGGGGTAGGTGCTGAGTATGTGTTCATGAAAGTAAGACTACACTGAGGTGTGCTTTCTCACTTCTCTGTGGTTAAGCACGTCTACCACAGCCATGCTTAGCAACGCTGTGTGTCACAGCTGGCCTTGCAATGAGATGATTTCACATTACATTTTATTCACTATTAGTAAGAACATCAGCCTTGCATGGTGGCTCATACCTTTATCCTAGCATTTGGGAGGCTAAAGGAATAGGACTATTGTGAGTTCAAGACCAGCCTGGACTAAAAATAAGAGTTCTGGGTCAACCTGGCTACAGGAGTGAGACCTGCTTGGGGGAAAAAAAAAGGGAAAGGAAAGAAAACAAAACAAAATAAAAAACATCAAATGATTAAGTTGCAAAGACTCTTCATTCAGTATTCTAGTTTCCACTTGAATTAAGGGTGTGTAGTGGCAGCATGAAGAGACATCATTTAGCGTCTAAAGTGCGAAAGAACAACATGAAAATGAAATGAACTCAAGAAAGTTAAGTGCTAAATGTGACACAACCACCAGGAATGTTTATATTCTGTGAAGACATAACATTCTTTGAAAAAGCAATAAAAAAAAAGATAAAAAACGATGACTCCCAACTAAGAAATGATCACCACATCTAAGTGTGCACACACACATGCACACATTTACAGCCAGGCTTTGTGGCACAGGCTTGTAATTTTAGCACCTGGGAAGAAGAGGCAGGAGATGTACATCAGCACTATGTAAACTCAGCATTCTGCTAGTTTACTAAACTACACAGTGTGAGACTTCCAAACACCAAGGGCAATTAAGCTCAGAAGTCAAGCACTGTCCTTTATGTGTTAAGAAGGCACTAGGCTCAATATCCAGAACTGGAAAAACTCAAGTACATATACTCGTTTACCTTTGACCTTGTGTCTATTACCCCACAGTAAAGAAGACATGCTTAGAGCTATAGAGATGGTTCAGCAGTTAAAGGCACTTGCTTGCAAAGCATGACAGTCTGGGTTCAATTCCCCAGGACCCACATAAAACTAAATGTACAAGGTGGCACAAGTGTCTGTAGTTCATCTGCAGTGGCTAGAAGTCCTGATGTGCCTATCCATTCTCTCATCTCAAATCATTATACATACATACATA